>JAMPIV010014074.1:0-161058 GCA_024509875.1 Oreohelix idahoensis
AATACGTTCAACGAAGTTGACCATCTCCATTTGTAAACAATTTTGGAAACTGGCAAAATGATAACCTTTGAGACAGGCCAGAGGAAGCAGGCACGATCTGCTTACTACAATAAAACAGCAAAAGATAGGGAACTTGAGGTGGGAGAAAAAGTTCTGTTACTGTTGCCCAGCAGCAATAATAAATTGCAAATTGGATGGCAGGGTCCCTACGTCATATTGGAAAAACTTTCCAGGACCAATTATAAGATTGACAAGAAAGGAAAGGAAAAGATATATCTTGTCAACCTTCTTAAAAAGTATTATGACAGGGAAGCATAAGAAGTTGCACATATCATGACCCTGTCCATTGCAACAGAAATGCAGGATGAACCAATTTCCTCCATGGAATACCCCCTAACAACTACAGAAAGTTTTTCAGGTTAATGTAAGTGAACATTTAACTCTTGAGCAGAGGAAAAAGGTTCAGGAGGTGTTAGAAATCCATGCTGATGTACTCACAAATAAGCCGGGGTGTACTAATCTGTTAGAGTATGACATGACGATTACTGACCCTACACCAGTTTGTATGCAGACATACCCTATACCTTATGCTAAAGGACAGGCACTCAATGATGAGATTGATTATCTCTTAAAAGAGAAAATTATTTCACAGTCTGAATCTCCCTACAGCTCAAGTGTGGTGCTATTAAGGAAGCCTAGTGGTGAACACAGGTTATGCATTGATTATAGGAAACTAAATGCTATCACTGAATCTCAGGTAGACCCATTACCTGACACCAATCAGTTGTTTGCTACATTGAGTAAGGCTCGGTATTTTTCAAAAGTAGATCTAAGCAAGGGATACTACCAAATACCAGTAAAACCAGAAGTTAGGAAACTGTTAGCCTTTAGTACACCGGATGGACATTACGAGTTCAATCTACTCCCATTTGGTTTAAAGAATGCTCCAAGTATCTTCACCAGAATGATGAGGAAATTGTTGGAACCATTACAAAATCCTCATATCACCAACTTCATGGATGATATTCTGATTGCTACCACTACCTTCGAGGAACACGTAGTAGCACTCTCCGTGTTGTTGGATAGACTGAGAGAAACGGGATTGACAGCACGTCCAACTAAGTGTCATATTGGATGTGAGACATTGGAATTTTTAGGTCACACTATCTCTACAGGGCAAATGTCTCCGGACCCAAAGAATGTAGAGAAAATGAGAAAAGCACCAAGACCACAAACTAAGAAGGATCTAAGATCCTTTGTGTCACTGTGCGGGTTTTATCAGAAATATATACCCCATTTTAACTCATTGTGCGCGCCATTAACCGACTTAACCAAAAAAGGTCAGCCGGATAAAATACAATGGACTGCGGAGTGTGAACAGGCTTATACAGAGTTGAAAAATAAGCTGACAAATAAACCTATCCTTGCCCTTCCCGATCTCACACAAGAATTCGTACTAAGAACGGATGCTAGCAATGTAGGCATAGGAGCAACATTACTACAGCGGGCAGACACACCGCCACATATGCTATTACCAGTAGCTTTTGCCAGTAGAAAGTCAAATACAGCTGAGAGAAATTATTCTACCATTGAATCTGAATGCCTCGCTTTGGTCTGGTCGATCAACAAATTCGCCCCTTTTCTTTACGGGAAACACTTCATTGTGGAAAGTGGTCACCAGCCTTTGATGTTTTTAGCAGTGTCTAAAAAATTAAATTCACGACTTTTAAGGTGGAGTTTACTGTTATCTCCATATTCGTTCAATGTGAGATACATACCAGGACGGGACAATCTTGGACCCGATTTTTTAAGTAGGCATCCTATCAAAGGAGATATAGAGAAACAGAAAAGTAGGGAGAAACTGCAGCATAAGTTACCAAAAAGTTAACTGTGCATGCACTGTTTTAAAAAAGAGGGCTCTGTAGCGAAATTTGGTTCCTCTTGCTTTGTTGTGGAAAAAAAATGTGTAGCGCGACTCCCACACACACACACCAGCGCAAGGTCAGCGCGGCGGTCTTTCTTTGAAGTTTGTAGACAGCGGAAATGTGAATTACGGTTGAAGCCAAACAATATTTAAAGAATGAGGAAATAAGCTATATAGGAATGAATGGCGGACTTTCAAAGTATGCATTTACTGGACATTAAATTATTCACTACCGGAGAACGCCCGGTTGGAATAATATTAAATAAATGTAACTCAACAAAGGAGATAGACTAGGAATTATATCCAAAAGGATATTATTCAAATATAAATAGTTTTAAAGATAATTAATATTTTTCACCTTCATCACATCGGCTAAAAGTTAGCTAATAATCTTTAAAAATTTATTACACTAACAAGCCTCAACGGATTTGGATAAAACTTATATGGAATGAAAGCCTCATATGGGGAAAAGGGAATGATACATAGAAAGGACGGAAGAATATAAGTGTGTAGTGAAAGGAAGAGAAAAACGAGTACAGGAAAAGCACAGATTGTTTCAAATAGCTTCAAACCAGGAGATGAAACGAAAATCTTTTGGGACTTTTAGAGGTGCTTTCTCGTACGCGCGAGAGACTGAAATATAAGGACAGAGCGGCGCATTGGAAATCACACACTAAATCCAGAAGCCAGAGTGAGAAACTGGAAGACAGCATCTGCAAGAAAAGTTCTATTTTCACGCTGCATGCAGGGCAGATTAAATTAAGCCAATACAGTCTCACCGTGAGCTTATTAATCCTAAGAGGGTATGTAAGTTTATTAAAAATATATGTATTACTAATATCATTTTATTTCAGATTTTATTTCTGATTGATTGTAGCAGATATAATTTAAAAAAAGGGAATGACGCTAACCAGAGATAACCTTCACCGGCATTGTCAGAAAGCATAACCATTAATTGGTTAACCACATATATCATGGCTAGTTCTTGCCTGGAAGCTTACGACATACCAGCAAGTACATAAGTGACTTGACATCCATAAGTGGAAGGCAAAGGTTATATCGTACCCATGTATCATAACATGTGATTTATTCATGTATATTGTTAATTCTGCACATTATACATTATCTTATCATGCTATCTCTGTAACATACTACCGTGATTCATTCATTTATATACAAACACTGAAGACATGGTGGTCGCATCATGAACAGCAGTTGGTGGTGAGATTGTTGGAACACTATGGCCACCTATTACCTTTTGTTCCAGGTTTTTATGATCAATGTTTATGATCATTCCTGATCGAGAAACTAAAGACTTGAAGAAGTTGATCCAGCTCACTGAAGCCTAGAGGTCAACCAAACTTCAACACCTTAGTCCCCCGTAGTTATAGGGCGGGCTGAAGGAAAGTCTTCCGTACTCCAGTGTGTCGGAGGAACCTCGAGCAGACGTTGCTAATACATAGGATAAGTTTATGTGTATCCATCCAACAAATCCTGTGAGCAGTTTCTAAAACGACCGTTTAATGATGACAACTAAATGGCAAGAGATAATGTGACAATCCTTTTGTTGTAAATTCAGTGGAAGATAAATCCAAGACTTTTTAGCTTGTTTATTTGATTTGTAACTGTAAATAATCATACATTTTACCATCTTACAACAACCATTTCTCATTACAAGAATATATAGATGTACATAATAAATTGGATAATTGTACTCATCTGACTTGTTAAATTTTTAACTGTTAAAATTTTGAGTTACCTTTTCAAATTTAATTATATTATCACATAGGGTTACGATAGCGAAAGTAGCATCTTATACTTCTGAAGCCTAAATCTATTGTCCAGCTCAGAGTATTCACAGCTGTAACTCACTTGTGATACCAGTGTACTTCTCGGGCGCTGGAACTTCATACTTTCTGGAGAGAGATTCTACTTCTGCTCTACCACTATCATCATAATAGGAAAACCTTTCGCTACACTATTATGGTTTAGTGGAATGTGGCCTATGTACTGGTTACACCTATCAAAGAATTTTTTTTCTTTCAAAAAATACCCCTTCTGGGGCTCAAAGTGAGGTCTATTGACTTTATTGAGTCATCATCATCATGTAGCATGTCCTTTGCAGAACGTCGCTCTCATCACAGCCCGCCTGAAAGACTCTCGATCTCTAGCCAGCCCTCCTGCCTCCTCCAATGTCATGTTCAAGGTGTCTTCAGTGTCCTGTGTCCACCGTCGTCTTGGTCGGCCCCTGCCTCGCCTTCCAGGTACCATACCCTCCATCACTGCTGTCTCTAAGCCACTATGACGTTTAATGTGGCCAAAATATTTCAGTTTCCGGGACATGATGTTGTTTATGAGCCAGTTTTCCTCGATGTTCAGGTCGTGTAGGATGTCTATATTTTTCTTCTTCTTGGTCCAAGATATTCTGAGAATTTTTCTGTAACACTTTGCTTCGAAAGATTCGATTTTTTTCTTTAATGTTATAGTAATGGTCCATGATTCACATCCATATGTTGCTACCGGAAAGATGCACGTTCTCAGAAGTTTTACTTTTATAATTTGCTGGTGTTATGCCATAGGTTCTTCATTTTATTTAACCTCTGCATTGCTATGACCAGTCTTCTTCTGACCTCTTTTGAGCAGTCTCCATTGTTGTTAATTATGGAGCCAAGATATTCAAAATTTGTGACATTTTCAATTTCCTCATCATTGATGGTAATTTTTGGTTGGTATCTTGTTTTGTCTGTTGACATTATCTTTGTTTTTTGTGTGTTCATTTCTTTATTGAGTAAAATGTGTAAAATATGTGTGATCTCGGCCCTGGCTAAGACACTTTGATCTTAGCCAAAAGGCCGAGATTTTTTTTATTTTTTTTTTATACCCCGTCTGGGGCTCAAAGTGAGGTCTTTTTTTTTAAAATACCCCTTCTGGGGCTCAAAGTGAGGTCTATTGACTTTATTTAGTAGAATGTGTGAATTGTGTGTGATCCTCGCCCTGGCTAAGACACTTTGATCTTAGCCAAAAGGCCGAGAAAGTGAGATCTATTGACTTTATTAAGCAATGTACTTTTTTTAAAAATAAAGTTTTGTGTCGCTTTGGCGAGGCGCGTCCCGTTCAACCTAGTCGGTTATATTAGGGCGCATGCCCAAATATAACAGATTTTTAGGTCAGGTTAATACCCAATTATTTGATTGACAAAGCTGTTGTTGTTGTTTTGATGAGGTGATGGGTGGAGAGCGGGCACTTAACAGCTGACCGTTATTGCCTCTTCTCGTTCCATCTTGGTCTACCCTGTTGAACCTGAAATTTGGTTATAATTGGTGTGGCGTGAGGTTTTATTTGACTCTAGGGTCAGTATAGTACTGACAATTACAGAAATAGAATTTCTGCAGAAAATGGTGAAGTCCCAGTGTCTGAGAGAACTACTGGTATCACAAATTAGTTACGGCTGTGAATGATCTGATCTCGAAAATTTAGTAGAGTGGAGACCGACATAACTTGCCACCTCCGCTGTGTAACTAACTGTGATATTAAGACAAGGAAACAGATTTTACTTAACAATGATAAAATTGACAAGTCTTCAAACACAATTTCCTTATTATTTATTTAGTATATACACTATCTACTCTTGTTCTGAAGGGTGAATGTTGAAAAATGGAACGTAATGAATTTGTAAGTTTACATATGATTTACAAATATTTATATTTATATAGATATGTAAATATATTACAACAAGTTTTCCAATTATAGGAACAAAAATTATATCAGCTGTGCTGTTATTCAGTTATAGTACATGTATCAGCTGTGCTGTTAATTACGTATAATTTATCAGCTATAATCTTATTATTGTCTCTTGCTACGCTAATTCACTTTCTCGTCACTGACACTAGCTTTTGCTCACAATGCCGACAGAAATGGTACTACTGGGTACTCATCTCTTAAAACGTTCTGTTCTCATTAGTTTGGGTCACACAACTCCTGCTGAGGCTCGTTACTTTAGCCCACCCAAGACTGAGGGGGACTAAAGATGTAGCTTCTGTACAATCTCTATGCTCCTGCGAAGTTCCAGGCAGCTGGATTGACTCGAACATACGACCTCAGGTTTTATGACACGAATAAAACCTGTAACAAGGAAAAATAGGGGCTAATTTCTGTCATCAAGCCCACCTATTTCTAATGTGGATGAAATGAGCGTGTGCCTCAGGTGTCTGCATGTAGGATGAATGACAACATGGCTCAGTATGATTTAGCAATAACGAGACAAGACAGTTGTCTACTTGCAAAACATTCTTTCTGATAAATTAATACATGGATACATTCAATAATATAAATTCAATGCATTAATACATTCAATAATATAAATTCAATACATGAATACATTCAATACATGAATACATCCCATAATATGTACACCTAGGTGTGATACAACCATTTCCTTCCCCCTATAATATACCAGGCCCTCTCTGACAAGTGCTATATAAGCTGGTAAAATATATCCTAACAATATTGTTATGTTCTTATGATAGGAGTATATGAGACGAGGACTGTTTGGTGATATATCAGGTGGGGGTTATAGGAGACAATAGATTGATGTTAGATGAGACAATAGATTGAGTCCTAACAAGGACTGTTTTGGTTATATTTCAGTTGGTTTTATCTGAGATAATAGACTGAAGTTATAGGAGACAATAGATTGAGTTATAGGAGACAATAGATTGAGTCCTAACAAAGACTGTTTTGGTTATATTGCAGTTGGTCTGAGAAAATAGATTGAAGTTATAGGAGACAATAGGCTGAGTCCTAACAAGGACTGTTTTGGTTATATTGCAGTTGGTCTGAGAAAATAGATTGAAGTTATAGGAGACAATAGGTTGAGTCCTAACAAGGACTGTTTTGGTTATATTGCAGTTGGTCTGAGAAAATAGATTGAAGTTATAGGAAACAATAGGTTGAGTCCAAACAAGGACTGGTTTGTTATATTTCAGTTTGGCGTTATCTGAGACAATAGACTGAAGTTATAAGAGACAATAGATTGAAGTATGAGTCCTATTAGTCTTCGTCTATTCAATCATATTAGGAAATACAATCATTATACCTAATTCCCCAAGATACAATCAGTAACCTGATACGTTCATATTAAAACCTATTTTCCTACCAGTTTATAGTAAATTATATTTACCCTCCAAGATTTAAACAGGCCAGATTTTGACTCGACTTAGCGAAGCAGGCTGCAGGTCAATGCTCTCAGGTAAGCTATAAATCAAAGCTGACAGCTCCTCTCTTCAGTCGGTCGTCTCTGGCTTCGTGTTCGGTGTTGCGTGTTTTTAGCATAAATCTCGCCCGATTATATAGGCAGGCAGGTAAAATAACTTCTACTGGTAAAGGAAAGCGTTTGGTTGGTTCCTGGCGGAGCAAGCTGATTGGTTGCCTGCAGTTTCGTCTTATGCTCGTACAGCCTAATTTTATTCAGTTTTCTTCCGCCATCTTGCGTGAACAAGATGGCCACGACCCACATCCGAAAAAAAAAAACAGGGCTTAAGTTTTTTCCTGGCGTAACTTCAGGTAAATTTATTCCGGCTCAGCAACTGTGCGTTGATTGGCTGGGGCAAATTTGTATCCCGACATAATGATTTAACAAAGTAGTGGGGTTACACACATTCGTTTCACGACATAGCCCCATCCTTTCCTAGCTGTGACCTGTCATAGCTGAAGTGTAAACACCTGCTGTAGTTAATCATTTTGCGTCTGTCCTTCCAGAGTAATAGGGTGTCGACTTAAAAAATCAGCTCCTACATTGTCTCTTCCCGGAATGTAATTCACGGTAAAGGAATAAAGCGCCAGAAGCAGACTCCACCTTAACAATCTCGAATTTAACTTTTTAGATGCAGCCAAGAATGTTAAAGGCTGATGATCGCTTTGGACAATGAAGTGTGTCCCATACAGGTAAGGTGAAAATTTGTCGATGGACCAAATTAGAGCCAAACATTCTTTCTCTATGGTCGAGTAGTTTAACTCAGCTGCATTCAGCTTCCTACTGGCGTAGGCGACTGGTAAAAGTTCCTCCGGCTGGGCTTTTGATTTCTGCAAGAGAGTTGCACCAATACATATACTGCTAGCATCCGTCCTTAATACAAATTCCTGTGTGATATCGGGTAGCGTAAGGATTGGTTTGCTGGTGAGTTTTGCTTTTAGCTCTGTGTAAGCTTTTTCACAATCAGCATTCCATTGGATTTTGTCAGGCTGTCCTTTCTTCGTTAAGTTAGTTAATGGTGCACACAGAGAGTTAAAGTGGGGTATGTACTTCTGATAGAACCCACATAATGACACGAATGATCTCACATCTTTCTTCGTTTGAGGTCTGGGTGCCTTCTTTAACTTCTCTATATTCTTTGGGTCAGGAGACATATGACCTGTAGAAATAAAATAGTGTGACCTAAGAATTCCAACTCCTTACAACCGATATAGCACTTGGTTGGACGTGCAGTCAAACCAGTGGCTCTCAGTATGTCAAACAACATGGAGAGCGCTACTATATGCTCTTCAACTGTGTTTGTAGCAACAAGAATGTCATCCATAAAGTTAGTGATATGGGGATTTTGTAGAGGTTCCAATAATTTCCTCATCATTCTTGAAAAGATACTTGGAGCATTTTTCAGCCCAAAGGGTAGTACATTAAACTCGTAGTGTTCGTCTGATGTACTAAATGCCAGCATTTTCCTAACTTCTGGTTTCACTGGTATTTGGTAGTATCCCTTGCTTAGATCTACCTTCGATAAATACCTAGCCTTACTCAGTGTAGAGAACAGCTGGTTGGTGTCAGGTAATGGGTCCACCTGAGATTCTGTGATTGCATTAAGCTTCCGGTAGTCAATACATAACGTGTGTTCACCACTCGGTTTTCTCAATAGCACCACACTTGAGCTATAGGGAGAGTCTGACTTCGAGATAATTTTCTCCTTCAACAGATAATCAACTTCCTCCCTTAGTGCTTGGGCTTTCGCATAGGGTATAGGGTATGTTCTCATGCATAGTGGGGTAGGGTCTGTAACCTTCATGTCATACTCTAACAGATTCGTACGACCTGGCTTATCTGTGAGCACATCAGCATGGGTTTCCAACACTTTCTGAACCCTCTTCTTCTGCTCTGGAGTTAAGTGTTGACTAATATTTACTTGAACATAATCCTCTGTAGTTGTGAGTGGATACTCCATAGAGTGAAGTGGTTCACCGTGCATTTCTGTTGCAATGGCTAGGGTCATGATATGTGCAACTTCTGATGATTCCTTGTCATAGTATTTTTTTAAGAAGATTGACATAATACACCTTCTCCTTTCCTTTCTTGTCAATCTTATAATTGGTCCTGGAAAGTTTTTCCAGTATGACATAGGGTCCCTGCCATCCAATCTGCAATTTATTATTGCTGCTTGGCAACAGTAATAACACCTTTTCACCCACCTCCAGTTCCCTATCATTTGCTTTTTTGTTGTAGTACGCAGCATGCTTCCTCCTTGCCTGTCTTAAGTTATCATTGGCCAGTTTCCAACCTGCTTTCAATCGAGATGTCAACTCGTTGACGTACTGGTATGAGGAAGTCACTGTTTCCTCTGCCTTTTCATCAGTCCATGTCCGCAGCAATGCTTCCAGTGGACCTTTTATGGGTCTTCCAAACAACAATGTAGCTGGAGCAAATCCAGTTGAATTGTGGGGTACTTCCCTATATGCAAATAGTGCAGCGGGTAAGTATGTATCCCAAGTATCAGGTTTTTCACTCGCCAGCTTTCTAAGTATTGAAATTAGCGTACCATTGAACCGCTCTACTTGACCGTTCCCTTGGGCATGGTAGGGACTACAATGACAGTGCCTGGATTGAAATATCCTGAATACTTCTTGTGTTAGCTTTCCCTTAAACTGAGACCCATTGTCAGTCAATATCTGATGTGGGAAACCTAATCGGGTGAATATTGTCAACAGGGCCTCTGCCACATGCTTTGAATCTATAGCTGACATGGCCACTGCTTCTCCCCACCTAGAGCAAGTATCAACCAAGGTTAAGATGTAAGCATTTCTCTTCTTGGTCCAAATGAGGGGTCCAACAATATCTACTGCAACACGTTCAAAAGGGGTTCCCATAATAGGCATTTCTCCCAGTGTTGCTGGTGCAGTCTTATGCTTAGGAGCTACTCTTTGGCATTCTGGACAGGATCTTACATATCTTTTTATGTCCTCTGTAATTCCTGGCCAAAAGTAGTGACAGGCTATCCTTTGTCCAGTGGCCCCTATTCCCATATGTCCACTGAAGGGTATAGCATGTCCTAGCGTCATAACCTTCTCCCTGTAAGATTTTGGCACTACAAGCTGTCCATGCCCTTTAGGTCCTGTTCGAGCTTTTCTGTATAGTAGGCCATTCTTCATATACAAGTCTCCTTTCTCTGGAGGGTTATGTGCTTTAGGCAATTTGCCAAAACAAGGCTTCAATGTGCTGTCTGCTGCTTGAGCCTTTTTCATCTCTTCTAGATGAGTATTGATAGGATTCTCCTCGATTTTCCTGGAGCTTTCCCTGGTCTGGACTGTTGCCATAACTACAGGTTTTATAGGTTCTCCAAGGAAAACATAACCACACCCCAAAATCAAAGGGTAAATAGGGTCGTCCATCACTGCTGCTTTGATTTCTCCTTCCACATAGCGAGATCTTATGTTGATTCGAGCTATGGGTAGTGTCATTGTTCTTGCTCCCTTGATCGGTCCTCTGATTTCCACTGTTTCTGTGGTTATCTGGTCAGGACTCACTAGAGAAGAGCACACAACTGAATCAAAGTCCAATCCTGTGTCATATAAACACAGTACTTGAGTGCCATTCCCGGTCACTTCCTCACAGACAGGGGGATGATGGAAGTCTTTCTGGCTTACTGCCATTTCCTTCCTTCCCTGATTCCCTGTTGTAAGACATGCAGCATGATGAGGAGGATTCTTCCTTCTGCAGTCCGCAGTATTGTGGTTACTCATTAGACAAGTTTTACACCACTTTCCTTCCTTCCGGTAAGATGTCTTATCCGAACTTAGAGGGTTTTTGTCCTTTTGGTCAAATCTTTGTTTGTTCCTTGTGGTATGGTCCTTTTGTTCATATTTGGTATAGTTTTGTGATGATTTGAAGTTTTCACCCTGCTTCTTCTTATTTCCTAATAATTCTGCCTGAGCTGCTTGATATCTCTCAGCAACAGTTACAATATCTTCCAATCTCTCTGCTCCTTGTTCCATGATAAACTTCCTCATTTCTTGAGGCATGGACTCTTTCACTTGCTCCATTATTATCATTTCTTTCAGATCCTGACACTTTCCTAAACTACTCCATTTTTCCAAATACGTTTCCAATCTAGCAGAGAATTGGTGATAGTTTTCTCCTGGAAGAAGTTTAGCTGTTCGGAATTTCTTTCTATATGATTCTGAGTTCTTTTCATATCTCACAAGCAGTGCCTGCTTCAGGATTTCATAATCTTCCTGGTCATCTCTTGAGAGCTTCAAATATACATCGTAGGCCACACCTCTCAATCCCTGAGATAGTTTAAGACTCCACTTTTCTTTCCCTAAGCCATAGGTAGTGGCAAGTCTTTCGTATCTATCCAGGTACGACTCAATGGCGTCTTCTTTCTCAACAAATGGGTCCAGATGAAAATTCATGGCCCCACTTGAGGTGCTCTGGATGGAGCTATTCTCAGAGTGAGGTGAGCTACCACCATTATTGCCAGTATTTGCCTGAATTTCAAGCTCTTTTAATCTCAACTGATGGTCTCTCTCTGCTTGTAATTTCCTTTCCTCATTTTCAGCCTCCCATTTCTTGGCTTCAATTTCTAATCTTTTGGTTTCTCTCTCAGCTTCCAGTCTTTTGTCTTCTCTCTCAGCTTCCAGTCTTTTGTCTTCTCTCTCAGCTTCCAGTCTTTTGTCTTCTCTCTCAGCTTCCAGTCTTTTTGCTTCTCTTTCAGCTTCCAGTCTTTTGGATTCTGTCTCTAATTGCAACTTTCTTTCTTCCCTATCCATGTGTTTGTCCACTTCTGTAGTGACATACTGAGTAAGAGCATCACCTGTCATGTTTAATTCCGTACCCATCTGCATGATCGCAGTCCTGAACTTCACTAGATCAGCCATGGCGTTACTTAGATGGGGTATGTAAATTTACTATAACCAAATATTATAATTAAACTTAGTTAATTAAATGAACAAATAATTTCCGTGCAACTTTGTGAGCATCAACTATTTACTGAGTACTAAATGGTACTCCTCCTAAGAAAACAATAAAAAATTCTATTATAGAATTTCTCAAAAAAAAATTTCTTATGTTATCTATGGGTGGCACAAGATAGAGTTAGTAGATAGATGAATAGACCAAGTATGGCTCAAGGTATATAGAAATATCCCAGGAACGAGCCCCCAGTGTGGCGTGAGGTTTTATTTGACTCTAGGGTCAGTATAGTACTGATAATTACAGAAATAGAATTTCTGCAGAAAATGGTGAAGTCCCAGTGTCTGAGAGAACTACTGGTATCACAAATTAGTTACGGCTGTGAATGATCTGATCTCGAAAAATTAGTAGAGTGGAGACCGACATAACTTGCCACCTCCGCTGTGTAACTAACTGTGATATTAAGACAAGGAAACAGATTTTACTTAACAATGATAAAATTGACAAGTCTTCAAATACAATTTCCTTATTATTTATTTAGTATATACACTATCTACTCTTGTGCTGAAGGGTGAATGTTGAAAAATGGAACGTAATGAAATTGTAAGTTTACATATGATTTACAAATATTTATATTTATATAGATATGTAAATATATTACAACAAGTTTTCCAATTTTAGGAACAAAAATTATATCAGCTGTGCTGTTATTCAATTATAGTACATGTATCAGCTGTGCTGTTAATTACGTATAATTTATCAGCTATAATCTTATTATTGTCTCTTGCTACGCTAATTCACTTTCTCGTCACTGACACTAGCTTTTGCTCACAATGCCGACAGAAATGGTACTACTGGGTACTCATCTCTTAAAACGTTCTGTTCTCCTTAGTTTGGGTCACACAACTCCTGCTGAGGCTCGTTACTTTAGCCCACCCAAGACTGAGGGGGACTAAAGATGTAGCTTCTGTACAATCTCTATGCTCCTGCGAAGTTCCAGGCAGCTGGATTGACTCGAACATACGACCTCAGGGTTTTATGACACACGAATAAAACCTGTAACAAGGAAAAATAGGGGCTAATTTCTGTCATCAAGCCCACCTATTTCTAATGTGGATGAAATGAGCGTGTGCCTCAGGTGTCTGCATGTAGGATGAATGACAACATGGCTCAGTATGATTTAGCAATAGCGAGACAAGACAGGTGTCTACTTGCAAAACATTCTTTCTGATAAATTAATACATGGATACATTCAATAATATAAATTCAATGCATTAATACATTCAATAATATAAATTCAATACATGAATACATTCATTACATGAATACATCCCATAATATGTACACCTAGGTGTGATACAACCGTTTCCTTCCCCCTATAATATACCAGGCCCTCTCTGACAAGCGCTATATAAGCTGGTAAAATATATCCTAACAATATTGTTATGTTCTTATGATAGGAGTATATGAGACGAGGACTGTTTGGTGATATATCAGGTGGGGGTTATAGGAGACAATAGATTGATGTTAGATGAGACAATAGATTGAGTCCTAACAAGGACTGTTTTGGTTATATTTCAGTTGGTTTTATCTGAGATAATAGACTGAAGTTATAGGAGACAATAGATTGAGTCCTAACAAAGACTGTTTTGGTTATATTGCAGTTGGTCTGAGAAATAGATTGAAGTTATAGGAGACAATAGGCTGAGTCCTAACAAGGACTGTTTTGGTTATATTGCAGTTGGTCTGAGAAAATAGATTGAAGTTATAGGAGACAATAGGTTGAGTCCTAACAAGGACTGTTTTGGTTATATTGCAGTTGGTCTGAGAAAATAGATTGAAGTTATAGGAGACAATAGGTTGAGTCCTAACAAGGACTGTTTTGGTTATATTTCAGTTTGGCGTTATCTGAGACAATAGACTGAAGTTATAAGAGACAATAGATTGAAGTATGAGTCCTATTAGTCTTCGTCTATTCAATCATATTAGGAAATACAATCATTATACCTAATTCCCCAAGATACAATCAGTAACCTGATACGTTCATATTAAAACCTATTTTCCTACCAGTTTATAGTAAATTATATTTACCCTCCAAGATTTAAACAGGCCAGATTTTGACTCGACTTAGCGAAGCAGGCTGCAGGTCAATGCTCTCAGGTAAGCTATAAGTCAAAGCTGACAGCTCCTCTCTTCAGTCGATCGTCTCTGGCTTCGTGTTCGGTGTTGCGTGTTTTTTAGCATAAATCTCGCCCGATTGAAGGCAGGTAAAATAACTTCTACTGGTAAAGGAAAGCGTTTGGTTGGTTCCTGGCGGAGCAAGCTGATTGGTTGCCTGCAGTTTCGTCTTATGCTCGTACATCCTAATTTTATTCAGTTTTCTTCCGCCATCTTGCGTGAACAAGATGGCCACGACCCACATCCGAAAAAAACAGGGCTTAAGTTTTTCCTGGCGCAACTTCAGGTAATTTATTCCGGCTCAGCAACTGTGCGTTGATTGGCTGGGGCAAACATAATGATTTAACAAAGTAGTTGTTGTCTTTTACACTTGGTTTTACTTTGTATTAGTATTTGTTCTTTTTGAGTTGTTGTTTTTTTATTTTATTTAATATTTTGTCTTTCCTTGTCCTATGAGTAGTTAGTAAGTGTTTTCTTTTTTTTTTATTTTGTGTTTTTTATTTTGTTTTTGTTACTAACCTTATATGTTTTCCTTTGTTTTATGTATATATCTTTTAAGTATTGATTGGGCATCTCCTGGTGCATCTATACTTAAAACCTTATCACCTGTCATGCCTATATTGTGACTTCTATAGTAAGTTTTTAATTCTAGCCTTTGTTGTTCGTACTTTTTACAGTGGATCAGGTAGTGGTCTATGTCATTCTCTTCCTGACATTCTTGGCAGTGAGGTTCGTCTATCATAAAGTATGCTGCACCGAGACGGAGACGCCACAGTTTTCTGTTGATGATATCTTTAATTCTTCTCTGACCTGGCACGTCCTTGTTGGTTCTTTCAGCAGTTTGAACGCGTGTCTGCCTTTTCTACTTTTCTTCCATGTTGTCTTCCATTCCTCATTTATAGTTAGCTTCACTTGGCTCTTGATCTCCGACCTTCCTAGTCCTTCTCTTATTTTGTTTTTACTCATTCTTCCATTCTTGGCGTTCTGGTCTGCCAACTCGTTACCAGCTATACCTATGTGTGCTGGAACCCACACTAGCCTCACACTACATCCTCTGTTCCCTAGTGATGTATTAATTGCTAGAATTTCTTCCTTTATGTCTGGCCGGCTACATTTACCTGGGTGTTCAAGTGCTTGTAGTGATGATAGTGAGTCTGTAAATATCGTAACAGCTTCTGGTGGGTTATCTTCGATTATTTCTAAACTTTTAAGAACTGCTACCATCTCTGCGGTAAAAATCGAAGCCCCTTCAGTTACACTGTAGCTCTTTTTTATTCCCCATTGTGGTATTACAACTCCGGCACCTAGTTGCCCACTATCACCCTTGGATCCATCAGTGTAGACGGCCAAACTTTGTTTAGTTAGTTGATCTATGAACTTTCTACTTATCATTTTGGCTTCCTTATCTTCTATGTTTTGTTTGATCTTTTCAGTAAGTGAGTAGTTTATGATTGGTGCTTTTAGTTCCCAGGGTGGTATTTTGCTTCTATATTTATTACTATTTTTAATTGTGTTTGATAGTTCTTTAAGCTGTGTTAGATCTTCTATAGTTCTCCACCCTGTTTGTCGTAGATTTCCGATAGGAGAATTAAGACTAGGTTTGGTCCCTTCTGAATAGGTTTGAATAGGTGATAGACTCAGTGAGAGTTAGTGAAAGGTAATAGAATTTCCACACACGTGAGATGATAGATTTGATATAGTGGCTGTCTCTGAAAGCGAAAAGAATTCTTCTCTCTCTCACCTATCTTCTACAACAGTTGTTACAGCGTCAGACAGACTACACCAATATACATATTACGTATATTTCTATCACTCACAGGCACGCACATACACGTGACGACAGGTAAACACACAGACGTGGGAAAACTATAACAATGATATATATATATATTATCTAGAACGAGCTGACCAAACACGATTATTAAGTTCAAGAGCGATTTTATTATCAGGAAAAATCGGCTCACAACATCAAAGAAAGTACATCAAGGAAAATACATATACACATAGTCATAAAAATCAAGGAAATGTTGTAAGGATGATAGCCCCGTTATAGTGTTAACTCTAGGTTTAGCCCGGCCCCGTTAAGAGAACAGAAGATGACGCCCGAGTCACAGATACATAGGGTTTGAGTCTAAGAGTTGTCTTTGTTTTATCTCGTAATTATATGCACAGAGTTTGAAAAAACATCTGATTTAACCTAAGACAAAACACAAGAACTCTAGCCTTAGCAACAAATTATGCAGATTGAAAAAACCAAAAAGGACAGCAACAGGGTGTCAAAGATATAATAGTGAAAATATCACTCAAACCAGCGTACACTCATTCATTCCGCCATGGCTTCTCACACTTGTACTCACGACTTTGCTTGCTGCCTCTTGGAACACATTGATTTTAGATTTCCACACAGACTCAAAAATGCAGTCTTCTGCCAAGAAGTCCCCAGTTCCAAAAGACGTATTTAACTCGGAGTCTCCGGGAACGACTACTTGGGTATGCAAATTTGTTCAAATGTCTGATTAAGTCACCTAACAATTATTCCAGGCGCGGGAGTTAGCAGAGCACAGTGTCAATAGCGTAGGTTTCTAAAAAATGATGAATGTCAGGTCGGTGCCTTCCCTCAGTATAGGATTCACTTTATGTCACACCACAGATTTGTCCACAAGATATAATCTAGTCGGGAAATGATTGTTAATATTCACGCCACCAGGCAGCAAATTATATAGAGTTTCTAGAAGAAATTAAGTGCTGGCTCCAAGGTCCAGTATTTATCATTACAGTCTTTGAAAACCCGTTATAGGGATATTAGTATTTCTGTCTAACTTGCACCGTCAGATCAGTGTTACTTGAGAAAACCCACGTGGTTCAAAATAAGGACTGTCTATTTCTTCACAAGTATGGAAACTACTACTAGGTGCTGGTAAAGTTAGGGTCACCCCAAAACTTTCACTGTGTGGAGGAAAAATAACACATATAATATAATAAACAGAATCTGTACTGGTTAAAACTTACATTTAAACTTGCAAGCAGAGAGCTTTGCTTATCATTTAAACTTCCCGTGACGTAAGTTATATTTAAAAATCAGCATTCCTCATAAATTAGGAACACGTGCGTATCCCGTCATCATTCATGAGGCTCGATTCTAGAGTTTATACGTTAGTTTAGAAAAAATACACTCGACTGAGTATTAGCAGTTAAATTAAATTTATAAATAGCTACAATTGCCGTTATAAGCTAGAAATTTTAATTTTTAGTCTGCTTTCCACTGAATGCTTCCCTAGAAAATATAATAGCCTACCACTTTATTTCTCTTCTACGCTAACGAAATAGATTTAAATGAATTAAGCGATTTAACACTTTAACACTCACAAAATCTATATATCTATCATATTAATTACCTCAACCACAGAATTACAGGTAGTCGCACAACTTAAGAATAAAAAATGCTGAAAATATTTCTGGAAGTCTAGAAGTTCGACAAATTGCCGAAACAAACTGAGATCTTCGCTAACAGCTATTCTGTTTTTCGAGCGGCCTATCTACTGTGGAGTCTATGAGCGAGAATGAAATTAAAGTTTCAAACTTGGCCAATATCTTAAAATCAGACAAAGGGCCCAAACTTATTTCGCCAAGCGAAATTATCTCCCCTACTCCCAACATTTACGTCCGCTTAACGCGTGTCGTAACTGTCACCTACTGACCACGATGTACGCGTGTCAGTTTCAAATCCCAGACAGCCTGACTCCAATGCAGGGCAGTTTTACCACTACAGCTGACCGTGGCCCACAGTGAGCGCCGTGTCAGTTTGGGATTTTTCAGACAAATGTCTGGATACTGACCGGTGCAGATGTAAAGTATCACACCTCACCGGGACTAATGCCGAGAAGAAGCTCGCGCGCTCGGTGAGAATGTAGACGATTTGCTACGTCCTGTGTTCAGCGAACCGACTTATCACGCCTTCTGACGCCCTGCAGCCCTGACATCTACGTAATATCGTCCTAGCGCGATTCTCAGTTTAAGAGAAAGGGAAACAGGTAAAGTTTGCGAATTATATGAAAATAATATTCGCAAAACGAATGGATGAAAAATACACAGGAAAAAAAAAATACAGAGATAATAAAAGAGAGAATTTATGTGAAAGAATAGGAAGAAGATGTAGGAAATTAAATGAATATAAACCCTACGTGACAGAGCCTCCCCCCTTTAAGATATGGAAGCACTCCATGTCTACGTTATGGAGTTTAATTTCCTATAACCGTAGCTTCGGGGTGTCTGTCTTCTTCCCTCTCCTCTTCCCCCTCCATCTCTGTCCAATTCCTACTCAAGTCCACTCCTCAAAGTTTCCTTCCCCTGGAATGTCTCATATGCGCGCTTGAAAGAGCGTCGCCGCTTCTGACATTTTTGAAAGATTTCCTGTGATAGCGGTGGAATATCCCTGCCACTATCGTCATCTTCGTCAGTTTTGGCGATCGTCAGGAGATGGTCGGAGGTTGGCACTGGTTTTTCCAAGTATCTCTTTAAGAGATTTAAATGGAAAACCTTCTCCTTTCCTTCAATAGAGATCTGGTAGTTAGCCTTAGAAATCTTTTTCAGGACGGTAAACGGCCCTTGCCATCCGATCTTCAGTTGGTTGTTCTCGGTAGGGAGCAACACCAAAACTTTCTCTCCTGCTTCCAGTTCTCTCTCTTCCGCGACTTTCCTGTATCGGTTAGCGTGCTTTGTGCGAGCTCGCTTAAAGTTAGTCGTTGCTAGGTCCCACCCTAGTTTCAACCGTTCCTTTAAAACCGACACATATTTACTGGCTGAGACGACTGTCTCATCCGCCTTCTCGTCTGTCAGAGACTGAAGTAAGGCTTCAAGCGGGCCCTTAATGGGTCTGCCAAATAAGAGTGTAGCTGGCGGAAATCCTGTGGAAGTATGAGGAGATTCTCTGTAGCCAAATAATGCTGCAGGAATACAGAGATCCCAATCTTCAGGTTTCACTTGTGCCAGCTTACTTAGCATCATGGTGAGGTTTCCATTAGCACGTTCCACGAGCCCATTTCCCGCCGGAGTATATGGCTTAGTGTGGATGTGTTGGGTCCTCAAGATCTTAACGATCTCATCCATCAACAGGTTTCGGTATGGAGATCCATTATCCGTCAACACTTGCTGAGGGAATCCCAACCGAGTGAAAATCTGCACGAGGGCTTCTGCGACATGCTTGGCATCTGCGCATGTTAGCGGGATAGCTTCTGCCCATAAAGTGCATGTATCGACTAAGGTCAGGATGAACCTGTTCCTTCTTTTAGTCCTTTCGAAAGGCCCTAAAATGTCGATCACAACCCGTTCGAATGGTGTTCCCATTATTGGCATTTCACCCATGTGGACTGGGGGGGTCCGTTGCTTGGGTGGTACACGTTGGCACTGGGCACAGGATTTGACATATCTGATAATATCAGTATTTACTCCTGGCCACCAATAATGAGTGGTTATACGTTGGTTTGTGGCGTTCTGTCCCATATGTCCGCTAAAGGGAAGAGAGTGCCCCATTTCTAGGATTTGGCTTCTGTACTGTTTCGGTACTAGGAGCTGGTTGTAACCTTGGTCAGGCTTGCCCGTTCTCCGATAAAGTACGCCATCCTCAGAAAAAATGTCCCCGTGCTGTTTGGGTTCCTTAGCCATGGGCAGTTTCCTAAAGCAGGGTGCCAAAGTAGGGTCCTTGTATTGCGCTTCTTTAAGTTCCATAGGTAACAAATTTGGCGCAGGCTCCCGTTCCTTCTTGGTTTGCCCTCTTGTAGTTACAGCTGCCACAATCGGCTCTTCCGGTTTCCCAATACACACGTATCTCCCGCCAAGTATGACTGGGTAGATGGGATCATCCATAACAGCTGCTTTGATCACACCTCTGACAAAGTCAGAGTGTATCTCCACCAATGCGATGGGAAGCGCTGTAGGTGCATCACTCTTACGAACTCCACAAAGTTTGACGGTCTCTCCTGTCTCTTGACCGGGTTTAACCAGCTTTCTGGCAACAATGCAATCATAAGAAAGCCCCGTGTCAAATAAGCAAGAAGTTTGAGAACCGTTCAAAGTAACAGTACCTCGCGTTGAGGGTCTATCCCCAACAGGTTGGGAATCACTGTCAATAATTCCGCCTTGCGAGACTGTCAATAAGCATCCGATGCGTTTCGGCTCGGTGTGCTCAGTATGATCATTAGTCCCGTGCTCAGGGGTTCTCCCTTTGCCACCTTGTCCTTTCTGGCTATGCTGCCATGTAGGGCGGTCGGGTTGATCAGACTGTTTGGGGTGGTTGGGGTACTTGTTCTTGTAGAACTTGGATTTTTCAGGAGGGGGATTTTGAGGTCCAGTTTCTCTGTGGTTGTTTAGGTTAGAAGCCTGAGAAGATTGCTCTAGGTTATGTTTTCGAAAATGCTCCTCTGTCGGTTTCCGCTTTGTGGCCGGTAGTTCAGCCAGCGCATTGTGATAACGCTCAGACTTTTCCAAAATGTCTTCAAGTTTTTCTGCCCCCTGCTCAGCGAGAAATCTCCGGGTATCAGCAGACAAAGTGTTCTTTATTTGTTCAGTTAGAACAAGTTCCTCAAGACCTTCATAGGTCGAGGGGAGCTGCGAAAGCTCAAGGCACTTTGTTAGATATCCCTTAAGACGAGATGAGAACTGGTGAAAAGTTTCAGAATTCTCTTTCCGGCTGTTGCGAAACAGTTGCAAAAACTTGCGAGCGTTCATTTCAAAGCGCTCCAGTAACGCTTTCTTCAACACATCGTAGTCGTCTTGTTGGCTACTTTCCAGCTTAGAATAAACATCATAAGCAGACCCTTTTAGGGCCTGGGAAAGTTTCATATTCCAACGCGACCTCTCTAACCCGTACAGAGTTGCAATTTTCTCAAATTTTTCTAACCATGTGTCAATCTTCTCATTTGGACAAGGAAAAGATTCAAGAGTGAAAGACATAGCATTTAGTTGAAGAGATTTAGTGTTAGCAGGGTCAGTTAAGGAAGAATGAGGAGAAGACTCTCCATTGCTGGAGGTAGAGGCAGCACCACGGCTTTGGAACTCTAGAGTCTTAAGCGCCAGCTCATGCTGTCGTCGTTGCTCATTTTCTCTTTCCTCATGCTGTCTCACCTTCTCTCGTTCCTCGTGCTGTCTCTCCTTCTCTCGTTCGTTCGCCCTGCGAATTTCCATTTCCTCATCCATCTTCTTCTGCTGTAAATCTGCGGCTGCTTTTTCCTTAGCTTCCGCTGCTTTCCTCTCCGCATCATATCTCTCCAGTTCGTCTCTGACAAAAGCTTTTGCTTCCTCTCCTTCCAGTCCCTCTTCCATTGCTTCCTGTCTTAACATCTGCCTCAGTTTCGCCCTCTCGGCCATATTATGTCAGTGACTGAGACTAGTGGAGAACGAAAATAGGAAAAAGAATAACCTGGTTCCTACCACTTACGAGAAAAAAAACCAAAAATTCAAAAGATGATATCCTTAACCCTGGGATACCTCCTCCAAAGTAAAATCTAACTATCGCTGCTATTATCGGCAATAAAGCACTCAATGCAAAACACGACTACGCCAAATAAATGGTAGTTAAGATTACAACTGAAAAATAAGTTGCTACAGTGGAAAAGCAAAAGAATATTGCAAAAATTAAAGAGAAAAATAATCCCTTAATTTTTAAAAATCCACTATAAGTTCGCCCCTGAAGTCAGATCGGGTAAGGGAGGGAATTAATCTGGACAAAAAAGTCCGAAACACACTCCTTAACTTAGTTCAAACGCCGTTCTGCCTCAGTACCCAGTGAATGTTATACACTCACCACTTTACCAGCATTTAGTATTACAATCAGCAGTTAACATATATCCCGACAAATCAACCTGTAACCAAAATGTATATTATTCAAAGATGCTGTGGAAAAAAAACTTATTAGTTTGTGTGGTCAGCACGCCCGTAAACAGATCGCTAGTCTAGGGGTTAATTATTTAAAGATATAACAACTCACAAGACATCACACTCTTACTCTATATCAGAATACAGAATCTTAAGTTCAAAATACAGATAGACGAGTCCACGTTTGTCGTACTCGTCTTCCTATTCTAAGTTCAAAGACCGGAAACGAGCCCTCATTTGTCGTAGATTTCCGATAGGAGAATTAAGACTAGGTTTGGTCCCTTCTGAATAGGTTTGAATAGGTGATAGACTCAGTGAGAGTTAGTGAAAGGTAATAGAATTTCCACACACGTGAGATGATAGATTTGATATAGTGGCTGTCTCTGAAAGCGAAAAGAATTCTTCTCTCTCTCACCTATCTTCTACAACAGTTGTTACAGCGTCAGACAGACTACACCAATATACATATTACGTATATTTCTATCACTCACAGGCACGCACATACACGTGACGACAGGTAAACACACAGACGTGGGAAAACTATAACAATGATATATATATATTATCTAGAACGAGCTGACCAAACACGATTATTAAGTTCAAGAGCGATTTTATTATCAGGAAAAATCGGCTCACAACATCAAAGAAAGTACATCAAGGAAAATACATATACACATAGTCATAAAAAAATCAAGGAAATGTTGCAAGGATGATAGCCCCGTTATAGTGTTAACTCTAGGTTTAGCCCGGCCCCGTTAAGAGAACAGATGATGGCGCCCGAGTCACAGATACATAGGGTTTGAGTCTAAGAGTTGTCTTTGTTTTATCTCGTAATTATATGCACAGAGTTTGAAAAAACATCTGATTTAACCTAAGACAAAACACAAGAACTCTAGCCTTAGCAACAAATTATGCAGATTGAAAAAAACAAAAAAGACAGCAACAGGGTGTCAAAGATATAATAGTGAAAATATCACTCAAACCAGCGTACACTCATTCATTCCGCCATGGCTTCTCACACTTGTACTCACGACTTTGCTTGCTGCCTCTTGGAACACATTGATTTTAGATTTCCACACAGACTCAAAAAATGCAGTCTTCTGCCAAGAAGTCCCCAGTTCCAAAAGACGTATTTAACTCGGAGTCTCCGGGAACGACTACTTGGGTATGCAAATTTGTTCAAATGTCTGATTAAGTCACCTAACAATTATTCCAGGCGCGGGAGTTAGCAGAGCACAGTGTCAATAGCGTAGGTTTCTAAAAAATGATGAATGTCAGGTCGGTGCCTTCCCTCAGTATAGGATTCACTTTATGTCACACCACAGATTTGTCCACAAGATATAATCTAGTCGGGAAATGATTGTTAATATTCACGCCACCAGGCAGCAAATTATATAGAGTTTCTAGAAGAAATTAAGTGCTGGCTCCAAGGTCCAGTATTTATCATTACAGTCTTTGAAAACCCGTTATAGGGATATTAGTATTTCTGTCTAACTTGCACCGTCAGATCAGTGTTACTTGAGAAAACCCACGTGGTTCAAAATAAGGACTGTCTATTTCTTCACAAGTATGGAAACTACTACTAGGTGCTGGTAAAGTTAGGGTCACCCCAAAACTTTCACTGTGTGGAGGAAAAATAACACATATAATATAATAAACAGAATCTGTACTGGTTAAAACTTACATTTAAACTTGCAAGCAGAGAGCTTTGCTTATCATTTAAACTTCCCGTGACGTAAGTTATATTTAAAAATCAGCATTCCTCATAAATTAGGAACACGTGCGTATCCCGTCATCATTCATGAGGCTCGATTCTAGAGTTTATACGTTAGTTTAGAAAAATACACTCGACTGAGTATTAGCAGTTAAATTAAATTTATAAATAGCTACAATTGCCGTTATAAGCTAGAAATTTTAATTTTTTAGTCTGCTTTCCACTGAATGCTTCCCTAGAAAATATAATAGCCTACCACTTTATTTCTCTTCTACGCTAACGAAATAGATTTAAATGAATTAAGCGATTTAACACTTTAACACTCACAAAATCTATATATCTATCATATTAATTACCTCAACCACAGAATTACAGGTAGTCGCACAACTTAAGAATAAAAATGCTGAAAATATTTCTGGAAGTCTAGAAGTTCGACAAATTGCCGAAACAAACTGAGATCTTCGCTAACAGCTATTCTGTTTTTTCGAGCGACCTATCTACTGTGGAGTCTATGAGCGAGAATGAAATTAAAGTTTCAAACTTGGCCAATATCTTAAAATCAGACAAAGGGCCCAAACTTATTTCGCCAAGCGAAATTATCTCCCCTACTCCCAACATTTACGTCCGCTTAACGCGTGTCGTAACTGTCACCTACTGACCACGATGTACGCGTGTCAGTTTCAAATCCCAGACAGCCTGACTCCAATGCAGGGCAGTTTTACCACTACAGCTGACCGTGGCCCACAGTGAGCGCCGTGTCAGTTTGGGATTTTTCAGACAAATGTCTGGATACTGACCGGTGCAGATGTAAAGTATCACACCTCACCGGGACTAATGCCGAGAAGAAGCTCGCGCGCTCGGTGAGAATGTAGACGATTTGCTACGTCCTGTGTTCAGCGAACCGACTTATCACGCCTTCTGACGCCCTGCAGCCCTGACATCTACGTAATATCGTCCTAGCGCGATTCTCAGTTTAAGAGAAAGGGAAACAGGTAAAGTTTGCGAATTATATGAAAATAATATTCGCAAAACGAATGGATGAAAAATACACAGGAAAAAAAAATACAGAGATAATAAAAGAGAGAATTTATGTGAAAGAATAGGAAGAAGATGTAGGAAATTAAATGAATATAAACCCTACGTGACACTGTTGGATATCTATCTTTGTTTAAGGGGACGTCCCATACACTTGGTTGGTTTTTGACAAATGCTTTATGTGCTGGGTGGGTCACTTCTTGTGCTACTTTACTCCAATAATTTAATCTTAGTTCTTTCCGTCTTAGACCAAGGGGTGGTATGCCAAGAGCTACTTCTAGCACTTCTACTGATGTTGATATAAATGCACCTGTAATTTTTCCAGGTCGCCAAAAACAGTTTTTGTTTTGCTTAAATAAGTTATATATGTATTATTTATAAGTATGCAAGAAACTTTTTGTTTTGCTTAAATTTATATATGTATTATTTATAAGTATGCAAGAAAGAAGTTTTATATACTTTCATGTATTTTATATTAAAAAAAACTTTCATTTTATTTTTAATCATTATTTGTTTGTGTAGTTTTTAAAAAAATTTGTTGCAATTTAAAGTTAAATTACTTTTAATGTTGTTTTTAATTATTTCCCTTTGAGAAAAAAATGTTTTATTGGAAGAAGCTAGTTCTCTTTTCATTGAAAACACTCGCTTTTAAAATGTTTGGAAATATTATAAACAGCGATACCTTATAGTGTTTTGATTTAACAGTTCTTATTCAAGACACAACACGTACAAAAATAAAACCCTCTTTAAAATTAAAAATAGCACATGATTAAAAAATAATCAATGGTAAATTATATAGCAATTTTACTTGAAGGAAGTTCGTGTTTACTTCTTGTCAATAGCTCCAAGAATCGCAAGCAACGTCTCTACGTTTACTGGGCTCCCATCCAGAACAATAATTGCCATCTGGCTGCCATTAAGAGATGCCTTTGTTAAGTGCTGAGCTGCGATCTTTTTTTTTTTTTCTTTTGTGCCTCGTGTTGGAGAGGCGTGCCCCGTTCAACCTGAACATTAGAAGCGTCGTTATGTTAGGGTACTAGTCCAAATATAAAAAAGACCCTGTAGTTTGGTAGATGATATCTGAACCTTTGGAGCTAGTACGTCCGATTTGAACAAAACCTTTGTATCCGGTTTGCTTTCCGAAATGAATCTCCCCATCCTACCTCCTAGGGAGATAGTGGGTTAAAAAAAAATTTTGACATTTTTTTTTCTTGTCCCGTGTAAGTCCAAGGGGTCTATTATGAGACACATCAAGAATAGATCAACTGCTCTATCGTGCATGTCGTACAAGGCCACAAATATGGGGTTGAACATGGGGACTGACAAATCATCGAGTAAAACAGATTGCTCCAGAAACCACCGCCGCCAGAGCATATAAATTCTTCCTTCAAGGGACCATCTGCAGTGGTGACTCCATGTTCCACAGGGAGCAAGGAGGAAAGTGATGATTTCTTCTCTTAGATTATCTGTTGTCCAAACTTACGAGTCTTCAACGAATCATCAGATGATAAGAGCATCACAAACGTGCTTTCACTACTCTTGTTAGTATAAACATTTCTGCCAAGACTAACTTAAGAGGATCGCCTTGAGCTAAGATGGTACTATTCTCATCCCCACCTTCGGCTATGACAGTGTCCGGTGAGAGAAGCCTGAAACTGGCCCACTCTTGTTATGATGAAGTTACATGTGGACACAGGAGAGCGAACCATAAACAAGCGGAAAGGTCTTTAAGCTGTGTACGTTGAAAAGATGTCGACTGACTGCCGCTAATTATTCATCATAATGAGTAAGGAAAGCGAGGAGGGGAGAGAGAGAGAGAGTCATTGCGAGGCTGAGAAGCCTGTGGATTTTCCTTCCAACCCGGTCAGGAGCTTCGCTCCTTCCCATCCTCAGAGGGTTTAACTCAGGAGCCGTTCAGTTTATTCAGTCAAAATCTCGGTCGATGACACTTCTTCAAATGCTCACGCCCGGGCTTGCACCTTGAACACCTGATCGACAGCGCAATGTGGTAACCATTACACCAGCGCGGTTCCCAACTCAACAGATAAAGAAAACCTTAGAAAATTGAAATAAAGCATCAAAATCCAACATGGCCGTCATGCCCATAGAAACCAATAGCATTATATCATCTAATCGTAGTTATAAATAGCTATTACTGTCGTAAGTCAGCCCTGTGCATCTCTATCAAAATCTAGCATTTATTTAAGGAAAAAAAGCATTTTACTGCAGCTCTGACCACCTGTTGTATCGCTCTGTATAGAGTTTCCTATCATCCCCTTAAATTGTACATCATCAACCAGACTTACTTACTTAGTCGTTCCTCTTCCACCGTAAGGTGTAGAGGTTTGGAAGAGAGAGCGCCATACTTATCCTATCGGCTGTCTTTCTCCTGGCCTGGTTCCGCTCTTGTCCACGGTTCTTCAGAGACTGTCTAATGTTGTCCTCCCAGCGGACTCTGGGTCGCCCTGGAGGTCTGGATTCCTGCCTCTTAGTTTCCCATACTTGTCATGGTAGCCGATCTTCTTCCACTCTGCATCTACCAGACGAGTTACTACGCCAAACCTTCCTTTAAAAGTGCCCTCTCTCTTTCTCCCGTCCTTCGCACTCTCATTCACTTTTCTGCTTTAATAAAAGGGAATTTTTATACCAGCACTACTATGTAGTTCACTTCGGTCTCTGACACGGCTAAGAAGAATACAATTTCTGCTACAGGGTATAAAAGACACCTCATATGATGTTCTGCACAGGGCTGGCAACCTCAGTATATGAACCTAATTGCTATGGAAACCACTGCTGCCAGAGCTTGTGCGTTGACGTAGGCTTCCACGAGTTGGGCATCTGCAGTGGTGGCTACATGCTTTTTACTGAGCGAAAAAGGGGGATAACACTTTACAGCCAGCCACTAAGTAAATATAATACTACACTACTAGTGTAAAAGCCCGTCATAAGACGGGAATTAAATTCAAAAGCACCAATACCTAACGGCAATTTTACTTATTCAAAAGTATTTTTTTAAACCACTGTGCATCACCACAGTACACGAACTACGCAGCAGCAGCGAGGATCCCAATGTGTGTATACGGGATCACACATTCTGTAAATACTAGCAATAATTATAGTGTGCTGTTTCCGTACCCAGATGAGCAGATAGAAGTACATTCTTAGAGTGTTTTTGGTTTCTTTCCATTATACAGTGTAATCAAACTGTTCATGAAATTCGTCATTTGAACGCTTTTCTTTGTTTATTGTAACTATTTTCGGGAGAGTGTATATAATGGAAACAATACAATTTTTCAACATGTTTGCATTCCTCAGCCGTGACCAACGTACACACAGCGAGAATTATGTTATTTTAGATTCAATTTAAAAGTTCTTTGGTGACAACATTTCGTGTGAAAGTGCGTGGATTGTTTTCAAAGAGTGTTCCCTGATAATAAGTGGTTTTAACAAAAACTTTCAAGTTTTTATGATTTGTACATCGGGTGAGGGCGACATAGAGCTGGCCGTGTCCGAAAACAGGATCAAGAAGGAAAACTCCTACATTTCGTGAAAGAATAAAAAAAAAAAGAAAAAAAACCAAAGTATTTGTTTTATATAACACCCACGCCGCGCAAGTTGCACACCGTGCGTTGCGCACTTTTTTTTCTGGCGCAAGTTACTATTTTGAGTGACACCGACCGACGTAACATACATCGGTAATTACAAATAAGGGAGGGAAACCTGAGGCCTGTAAACAGTAAATTAATATGAAACAAATATAAAGGTATGTTATCAGGCACTCGCAGGAAATAAAGAAGTAGAACACCGGACAACAGAAAAACAACAGACATGAGTGGCTTACCCAGGATTTGAACACTGGACCTTCCGTGCGACAACCCCGCCTAGCCATGCAAGCGAATCACACTATCCGCTCTGCCATCTACATGAGCGGATAGTGTGATTCGCTTGCATGGCTAGGCGGGGTTGTCGCACGGAAGGTCCAGTGTTCAAATCCTGGGTAAGCCACTCATGTCTGTTGTTTTTCTGTTGTCCGGTGTTCTACTTCTTTATTTCCTGCGAGTGCCTGATAACATACCTTTATATTTGTTTCATATTAATTTACATCGGTAATTATGTTAGTTGGGATGGGATATTTTTGTGCATACCGTCATTTGCGCATTCGTCTTAGGAAAGTGTTACTATTTTCGGGAGAGTACATATAAGGGAAAAAATACAGTTAATGTCCAACTTTCAACCACAGTTGCATCCCTTAGCGTTACTGACAGAAAAAGCTGGGATTTTCTATTTATTGATGATAACTAATGTCCCGTGTAGTTCCCGGGTGTCCCTATAGACGTACAAAGTGAATAACATGAAGGTAAGCATGGGACTGGCAACCGCATCATGTAAAACAAATGTCCACAGAGACAACTGCTGCCAGAGCATGTGAGTGCAGGCTTCCAGCAAAGGGGACCAGCTACAGTGGTTGGCTGCATCCTCCATATTTTTATTTATTTATATTTGCTAAATCAGAGGCACATCTCCAATCCAACCTGCAAGTCTGGAAGGAAGAGCTGGAGAAGAGAGGGATGGTAAAAAGCAGCTCTAAAACAAAATCCATGGTGATATCACGAGAAGAAAGAGTACATCAGATTAAGCTAGGAGAATAGGTCCTGGAGCAGGTCGACTACTTTAAATACCTCGGAGCTATTATAGACCGAAAGGGAGGCATTAGAGAAGAGTTGGCCACTCAAAAAGCAGCAGCTGTGAGACTTTTTCAGGCCATAAAAGGAGGATTCCTCAGCAAGAGCGAGGTTGGTAAGAAAACGAAGATGGCTGTATACCGCTCCACCTATGTCCCAGTCTTGACATATGGATGCGAGTCATGGGCAATGACCACAACCCACAAAAGCCAGATCCAAACCTCAGAAATAAGGTATCTGAGGAAGGTGGTTGAAGTAACAAGAAGAGACATGGTCCACAACCAGACGATACGTCAAGGCCTAAAATCCCACCCCTTGCAGACCCAAGTAGAACAGTTCCAACTAAGATGGTTTGGCCATATCTGCAGTATGGGAGAAGATCGGCTACCACGACAAGCATGGGAAACAAACAGTCAGGGATCCAGACCCCCAGGACGACCCAGAGTCCGCTGTGAGGACAACATTAGACAATCTTTGAAGGCCCGAGGACTAGAATGGAACCAGGCCAGGAGGAAGACAGCTGATAGGATAGTCTGGCGCTCTCTCTTCCAAACCTCTACACCTCACGGTAGAAGGGGGACGACTAAGTAAGTAAATATCTATTTATTATTATTATTAGGTGTAGTGCATTCTCATTTATTAATTATTATTAAGTATTATGTTTCGCTTTGTTTGTTTATTAATTATAATTTAATTTTGTTTAAAAATCAGAGCTTAACTTAATCTTGTTTTATTAAACATAGTTAAGCTTTTGTTCATAAGTAAATGTAAGTCATTCATTCGTCAACAATTCATGACATCATTATAGAAGTGTTCCAGAATTTGAATATTCCAGATAATTGAAGAAACAACATTCAGTGCTCTCTCTTTCAACTAAACCAAGGAGCTCCAAACTCGTACTAAATGTTAAAAACCTATTCCTGAAAGGAAACCCAAACTATTAATCATTATTTCTTATTGTAACCTGATATAGAAAGCTCAAATTGAGATAAGCCAGTTGTGGGCCATGCCAGTAATGGCATTTATTAAATAGCTCACTGGATCAACCTGAGAATTTTGCTAAATTTTGTGGTTGAACACCATCACCAAGAACTATTCACTCGGAGCAATCAAGAAGATATGAACACCATCATTAGCAGGTAGATGCTGGAATTGGGTTGACCATGTCTGCAGAACAGAAAAAAAAACCATCACTATGCTATAGACTCCAGAAGGGAGATGAAAGAGAGGCCAACCAAACAACTTAATGGAGAACTGTGAAGGCCGAGAGAAAAAAGTATGAAATAAATGTGGGGCACCACACAAAGAATGGCCACAGACTGAACAAAAATGGAGAGAGTTTGTTGCTGCCCTACAGGTGTCATGGTCATTGATTGTTTTTTCAGTCAGCATCTAAGGATCAAAGACGAAGAAGAAAACCTGAGACGAAAAAAAAAATACAACCTGGTGAGATGAAAAGGAATGTAATAAAGAAGCTGTACACTGGAAAAATGAGACCTGCTCTAGAATATGGCACTGCAGCATATGCATAGGTAACAACATGAGCTAGATCAAACTTGGTAGAATTAACGTAAAGGAAGATGAAAATAGCTCCTATTTGTGCTGTAACCCTACCCAAACCCATCCACTTGGATGTGACGTTCCCTGTGGAGATAGCAGAGCTTTTCCTATATAAAAAAGAACATTCTCCAGATTGAGAAAATGATAAACAAACCAAACCACAAAGTAAACCCTTATCATAAAATACTGTCGTGAAACGAGTGTAACCCACTACTTTGTTAATCACTATGTCGAGATACAGATTTGCTTCACCAAATCAACGAGCAACGTTCACCAGTCTCTGAGACAGAATAAATTAACGGCCATCTTGTTCACGCAAGATGGCGGAATAAAACTGAATAAAATTAGGCTATATGAGACCAGGTACTAAACTGCAGGAAACCAATCAGCTTGCTCCGCCAGGAACCAACCAAAAGCCTTGCTTAAGAATTCACCTACCTATATAATCGGCCGGATTTTATGCATAATCACACATCACCGACACGACGCCAGAGATACCGACCGACTGAAGAGGAGAAGCTGTCACCTTGATTTATAGCTTACCTGGAGTGCAATGACCTGCAGCCTGCTTTGCTAAGTCGAGTCAAAATCTGGCCGGTTTGAATCTTAGAGGGTAAATATATTTACAATAACCTTTAGGAAAATAGGCTTTCAGCAGGTCTATAATGTTGGTATTTGTTGTGTGTCATTTATACTACCTATCAGGTTACTGATTGTATCTTGGGGGAATTAAGTATAATGATTGTATTTCCTATTATGATTGAATAGACGAAGACTAATAGGACTCATACCTCAATCTATTGTCTCCTATAACTCAATCTATTGTCTCACATGACTTCAGTCTATTATTTCATATAAGACCAACTGCCATATAACCAAAACAGTCCTTGTTAGGACTCAACCTATTGTCTCCTATAACTTCACTCTATTATCTCAGACCAACTGCAATATAACCAAAACAGTCCTTGTTAGGACTCAATCTATTGTCTCGTCCATTGAATTTATATTATTGAATGATATCCATGTATTAGTTTATCAGAAAGAATGTTTTGCAAGTATACACCTGTCTTGTCTCGCTATTGCTAAATCATACTGAGCCATGTTGTCATTCATCCTACATGCAGACACTGAGACACGCTCATATCATATACAATAGAAATAGGTGGGCTTGAGGACAGAAATTAGCCCCTATTTTTGCTTGTTACAGGTTTTATACGTGTCATAAAAACTGAGATCGTGGGTCGTCAATCCAGCTGCCTGGAACTCCGCAGGAGCATAGAGGTTGTCAAGACTCTACATCTTTAGTCCCCCTCAGTCTTGGGTGGGCTAACGAAACGATCAACAGCTGGTGTTTTGTGTCAACCAAACCAAGAAGGACAGCACTTCTAAGAGATGAGTACACATTAGTACCATTTCTGTCGGCATTGTGAGCAAAATCTAAGTCAATGAAGAAAACGTGAATTAGCGTAGCAAGAGACAATAATAAGATCATAGTGGATAAATCATACGTAAATAACAGCATAGCTGATAAACGTTATATCCTTAATTAACAGCACTGCTGATACATGTACTATAATTGAATAACAGCACAGCTGATATAATTTTTGTTCCTATAATTGGAAAACTTGTTATAATATATTTACATATCTATATAAATATAAATATTTGTAAATCATATGTAAACTTACAAATTCATTACATTCCATTTTCAACATTCACCCTTCAGCACAAGAGTAGATAGTGTATATACTAAATAAATAATAAGGAAATTGTATTTGAACGACTTGTCAATTTTATCATTGTTAAGTAAAATCTGTTTCCTTGTTTTTTTAATATCACAGTTAGTTACACAGCGGAGGTGGTACTTTATGTCGGTCTCCTCTCTACTATTGTTTCGAGATCAGATCATTCACAGCCGTAACTAATTTGTGATACCAGTAGTCCTCTCAGACACTGGGACTTCACCATTTTCTGCAGAAATTCTATTTCTGTGAGCCAAATAAAACCTCACGCCACAAATACACACCAGATTATACCTAAGCTGCTGCTCGATCCAGGCACAAACAAAATTAACAGAAACTGCTCCAAAAGAAAATAGAGGTTAAAGTACTGTATTTCTAATATTAAGCAACATTAAGCAACATTAAACAACATTAAGCAACATTAAGCAGACAAAGGTGACAGCAGCAGCAAGGAAATTTTTACGCAACTTCGGAGCAGATGATGATTCCCTGACAACTCCAGCAGAAACCCTAATGGCAGAGGTATATGGTAAAAGACAAATAGTGTTTTTTTCACAGGTGCCCTGTCAGGAAAAAACAACATTCAGGAGTTTTAAGACATAAATTGAGAATGCTTTGAGAACCAAACCCCGCAATTTATATTGGAATTTCCAAAGTTGTGGTACAGGTAATTCAGTCTCATGCAGCGTATAACTATAACACTGACCAACTGGCAAAGGAGGTTGGAAAACTACCTCAAACTGATTCAACTGTAACATATGTATATGAAATGCGACTCATTAACAGATACATGAACTAGTGGGAGACACAGCATCCTGCCATTTCTTATCATCAGCTCAACAGATGATAACAGTAACAATCTTCAGACGTTGCACAGGCCACAACTGATGGACAACATTTGTTTAATATTGCTCATGATGGAAGCTAGGGATGAGTGTACCTATAGCACTGGTAAAATGACTGCTGAACGTCTGCTGCAGGAGTGCACAACATACGAGGAGCAGAGTAAGCACACACGACCTTCGCCACGACCAATCCTGGACAAGCTCTATAGAGATGTCAGCAAGCTGAGGCAGATCATTGCTTTCTTCAAACATATTAAAGTTGACATCTGAAGTTGTTTGCAGAAGAAGAATTCACTGATTATAACTTTAACTTGTTTATTATCACAGGTTAATCTTGTTAATTAATCAAAGTTTACTCTTTGGTCTTTAAAAACTTTATCATTTTTTTCCACTTATGTAATAAAGCACCACGAAGAAATTTAAATTCTGCAAGGTGTGAGGGGCATTAATTTAGCTAAACTAGATGTTCCTTAACTTCTCAGTAATACCTTAAGAAATATGCCCCATAAATGTTTTATTTCAGCAGTATAAGAACTATGGCTGCAGTTAATTGTTTTACAACTTGTATCTTTATTATCATTTCACATTTCAGTCTTTAAGGAGCATGGAATTGATGAACAGAGCGTGATCTATCGAGACTGTTTGGTCCCGGGTCCGGGTCCTTCCAGTTCAGATGGGCCGGAGCTTGTTTCTTCTTGGTAATGCAGCTCGGCAGTGGTAGAGGCTCGGCGCTGGCTGTGCCGATCCCTCGATACGTCTTGTCTCGGAGATATAACCCCCTTTGCAGGGTAGAGAACCACTTTTCTCGTGGCATTGCACTCTCGCCACCTGACAAGAGGTTCCCTGGGGTTGCAACAAAGCCCACTGGTGACTGGCCTCTCTGCCAGTCATCACTGTCCTCGGAGGAATAACCCCCTTTGCAGGGTAGAGAGTTATCAAACCTTGAGGCAGTACATTACACATACGCCAAAGTGGGCCTGGTGTACCCTGTCTCGAGTCTAGGATGCTCCCTGGGGTTGAAAGAAAGCCCAAAACACACCCCCTAATCATCTGATACCGTGTGGGATGCACGGCGGGTTGCGGTACCATCGCCTGGTGTCACGATGGGTGGCTTCCCGGCCGTGTGGCAACTCGGACCATGTGCAGAAAGGCGGCGGTGGCTGCGCCACCGCCTCCCCAGGCGGTCTGGCTCAAGGGTATGAACGAGTAAATAACTCGTCCCCTAAAGGGCAAAAGAGTGAATAACTCGCGCCCAGGGATTCAAACAAACAAACAAACAAACAAACAAGGAGCATGGAACCACCATTGCAATTGATCCTCTTGCTGTAGCCTGCACCAAAAAAATTTTCATGTGATCTTTCAATGGTGGTGTTTATGCATCAGTTTCTTTTACATGAGGTTGCCAGCCCCAAGCACAGATTCATATTAGACACCTCTTAGCCGTGCCTCAGGGAGTAATAGTACTATTTTTCTTTATCTCTTCAGAGAGCCCCGGGAACTACTGTTTACACTGCAATAGTAATGTATCTCTGTTTTCACGTGTTACTCTTTTAATCTTTCTTTTCACTAAGAGCTTCTTGGAACTTGTACCTTAGTTCTTGGAAAATATGGTATAAACGAACATGATTATAGATGGGGAAAAAATAAATTATTTCTTTATGAGATGTTAAAAGTATTGCTCTGTGAAATACCAGTTTAATAAAATATTAATACATGAAATATCCAGATTACAGCTACTGGATATACCAAAGTTATTGCTAAAACTTTCAAATAATAAAATTCTTCAGAATATCATAAACCTGAGGACAAAACGACAACTGCAACAACGCTACCTCGTTCCTGGCCACAAAACACTGAAGCACACAGCGGAAATAACCCTTATCAAAGTGGAGAGCATCAGCAATGGAATTCTAATAGGTAAAGTAGCACTATACAAAATATTGAGAGAAATTCAGTACAATCTGTGCATATATATGTGTATCTTTGTGTGTTTACGTTTGTGATATGTGTGGTAATGAGTGTGCATGTATATATATATATATATATATATATATATATATATATATATATATATATATATATATATATATATATATATATATATATATATATATATATATATATATATATATATATATATATATATATATATATATATATATATATCTTCTTTCTGTTTTGGTCCTTGGCCACTGACTGACAAAGCAATCAATGACGATGACGCATGGTGGCATCCTGTAGGTCAGCAACAAACTGTTTCCACTTTGCTCGGACGGTAGCCATCCTTCGTGTGGTGCTCCAGCTCTGGTTCAAGCTCAGCATCTCTGCCTCCACAGCTCTCCGCCAGGTGACTTTTGGCCGTTCTTGCTTTTGCTTTCCTTCTGGAGTCCACACCATGGCAGTTCTGGTGATGGTTTCAGGGTCTCTTCTGAGTATGTGGCCAATCCAATTCCAGCGTCTACCCGCTATGGTGGTGCACATGTCTTCTTGGTGCCTCCGAGTTAGCAGTTCTTGGTTGGTGATGGTGTTCGGCAGGTTGTGTGGAAAGAGAACAATTTGAAATTTCTTTTTCTGTTACTCTCCAGCATTCTACACCGTACAGAAGTACAGAAATTACGGAGCTCTCATATATTTTTAATTTAGTGTTTGTACTGTACTGGGAGGATTTCCAGATGTTGTTTAGGTTGGTGAAGGCTGTTCTGGCTTTATTCATTCGGTTGCTGATGTCTTTGCTTACCAACCAGTCTATGACAGTTAAAAACAAAGTGGTTTATAAGGGGCATCCCTGCCGCACGCCTATTTTCACCTCAAATGTTAGTTTGGTCTGCCCAACACTGCATGTCAAATTAGCATACAGGCTTTTAATAATGGAGACTATGCACTTGGGGATTCCATAAGCCCTCAGTATTTTCCATAGGCTATCCTTGTATATGCTACCAAATGCCTTTTCAGAGTCAACAAAATTTACATACAGCTGCCTCTGCCATTCTGAAAACTGCTCTAAGATGTTCCTGAGGGTGAATATATTATTTGTACATTGTCTGTTTCTTCTGTATCCGGCTCAATTACAGTAACAACCAACTATTGTCTGTTTCTTCTGTATCCGGCTCAATTACAGTAACAACCAACTATTGTCTGTTTCTTCTGTATCCGGCTCAATTACAGTAACAACCAACTACACAGTACACTCTGAAGAAAAAAACTATAAAATAGAAAACTAACTTGAATTTTGAATAAAATATTTTTTTAAATACATACATGCATATACAATATAATGATGTTCGTTCTTGTAAAATATTTTGCTGTAATATTAATTTACAATGTTATTTAGAATTAATATATTACAACATGACAAATAATCGTTTACTTGTAGGTTGCCGCAACTGTACAATAAGTGATATGTTATATCATAATGTCTCGCACCCCCAGGAGGAGCTTCTCACACCCCCAGGTAGTGCATGCATCCCTGGTTAAGAACCACTGTTATAGAGTCTCTATTCATCACATTTCAGCTCCCCGAGGAGCATAGGCCTTCAACAAACTTATGCCAGGTCTTCCTGCCCCGTACCATCAGCTCAAGGTCTTTCCGGTCTTCCACATTCCTTTCATGTTTATGTCTCCCATTCTCTTCTCCGTGTGTTCATTGGTCTCACTCTATGTCTCATACCCTGGGCATTCCAGAACAAGGACTACCTTGTAATACTATCAACATGTTTCCTCAGTGAATGTCCTATACTTTGCAAGCATCGTCTTCTCATTAACTATAAACCGATAGTAAAACTTTTTTTTCTGAATTTAACATTGGAATATATTGGATTATAAAAGCTCATAATGTGTGTTTCAATGCAGTAATAACTTCATTATACACTAACTGGTTCTCCAATTTGATTATTAATTTGTATTCGTTCCTCCAGAAGTACACTGGTACTTGCCTGGTTTATGTTATCATTTCCCCATTAGTGCTTGCGTCATACAATGTCAATCCAATCCTATGCAAGCACTCACTTATGAAAGTCTCTAGCTTCTTGGTTGTTCTCCATTTTTCACAGCCGTTCAACAGGAAGGACTTATCATTTGAGATGAAGATTCTGATTTTTGCGTTGGACTTGATTTCTCTTGATCTACATATATTTCCATAAAGCAATTAAAGCTTCGTTTTCATAAATGCCCACAAATAAATGTCACACATATAGGTCCCGTTTTCATGACTGCCCTACAACAACTTCAAAAATAACACACTTCAGGGGTGTTTATTTCCATTTTCACGAATGACACAAAATTACGCTGTATTGGATGTTCTGTTTTTCAGTGCTCAAGACAATGAATACAGTCAGTGGAATGAGAGAAACAAAGAGGCTGGACAAGTCAAATCTTCAAATACTGGCGGAAGTGAATGGGGAGAAAGTCCACGTTACAGTGGTTTGAAAAACAGGAAAAAGGACTATGAATCAGGTGGGAATTTAGGCCTCATAGCTGATTTAAAGCTTCTTTAATTTTAAGCTGCTCGAACAATTTTAGACTTCTCCTGTTTTGGCTTTCTTTATTTATTTTCGTTCCACCATTGATGGGTTATAATTAGAATATATAGTGTATTAAATTCAAGATAATAAAATCTGATTTCCTGTATCTAAATATAATATCTTCTCCCCCCTCCACTCAGTCTAATTCTTCAGTTTTGTGCTCAAATCAACTTTCAGACTTCTCTGATTAAATTCAAAAGTGTTACTATGTTCGGGAGAGTACATATAAGGGAAACAATACAATTAATGTCTAACTTTCAACCAAAGTTGCATCCCTTAGCATTAGGCACTCTCGTAGGATTCTAAAGGGCTTGGCAACGTCATCACGTAAAACAAATCGCTACCTAAATTGGCGATAAATCACCACTGCATAAATCACCACTGCAAAAGCACGTGACTGCTTGGTGCAGACTTCCTGCAAGGGGACCAGTTGCACTAGTAGTTCCATGCTCCATAAGGAGCCCCATACACGGTCTCGTATTAGTTGCTTTGTATGACATCTAAACAGTTAACTCACAAATTAAAACTGAGAATCAAAAAGTGGTATCTATATTCTTCATTGCTGTATGGTGTAGAAACATGGACAATAAATAAGCAATTGGAATAAATAATTGAGGCTCTCGCGGTGTGGATATATAGAGGAATGAGGCGCATCTTATGGTTCTACCAAGCTGGACAGGTTTGCGCGGGCAGGGGTCAGACTAAAGCAGACACCCTGGTCCTCCAGTTTGGGGGTTTTAGCATAGGGCTGACACCCCTGTCTATGTAAAAAGAAATGAAGTTACGGAAACGACAACAAATGAACAAACTTTGCTACGGGACGGACATCCGGAGTCTGAGGCTCATATGACTGAACAAGAATAGGATTTTGGAATGTCAGGACAATGAACGAGACGGGTAAACTAAAACAGGTCACAGCAGAAATGAGAAACTATGAATTACACATTCTAGGGATAAGCGAGAGCAGATGGACAGGGGCAGGAAAAGTTAAAACAGCAACAGGAGAAACAGTACTTTACTCTGGAAGAGAGGATGGACAGCACAATGAAGGTGTAGCCATTATTCTACAGAAAAGAATAGAAAGAACATTACTGGAATGGAAACTCATCAACAACAGAATGATAAGAATAAGATTGAGAGGGAGATTCACCAACACTACAATAATTCAATGCTACGCTCCAACAAATGACAGCAATGATGAGGTCAAGGATGAATTCTATCAACAACTGCAGAAAGAAATGGAAGACACACCTAGATATGATCTTATCGTAGTAATGGGAGACCTCAATGCGAATGTTGGAACACACAATACATATAATGAAAGAGTAATGGGGAAATGCGGCAGTGGAACAGCAAATGAAAATAATGATAAATTAATAAGTTTCTGTAGCATTAACAACCTGGTCGTTGGAGAAACACTTTTCCCACACAAAGAAATTCACAAATTAACATAAGAATCACCAAATAGTCGGGACAGAAACCATATAGACCACATTATGATTAACGGTAGATGGAGACATGCATTACAAGATGTGAAGGTAAGAAGAGGTGCGGATGTGGGAAGTGATCACCATTTAGTAGTAGCAAACTGAAAGTGAAACTAAGAACGGCTAGGCCAACTACACAGAAAAGGTTTGACATCAGCAAATTGAAGGACCCTCTTACCAAAAAAAGCTTTTGCGGGTGACATAAAGAAGCGATATCAATTTGCCAAAAGTCAGGAACAGACACTGACGGATGATAAAAAAAAGTTAGTTGCTTATCCTTTACAGGACGTGGCAATCAACCCCAGCTTTTATTGGCTGTTTGTGATTTTTCTAGGCAATTTTTTTCATTCAGTAGTTTGCCATTGCTTTCTGAACGGTACGGCGCTTATACCATTGTTAAAAATCCACACAAAGCGATCTGCTACCAAACCGCCTGCAGCAGGATTCGAACCTGGTATATCTGGATTATGAAACTGCGTTCATATCCATTAGGCCACAGGCGGATGATATTGACCAGAAATTCAACACCATTTCAACAATATATAAGGAAAGCAGCAAATCATGCTTGGGATTCCAGGAAAGGAAGAAACAAGACTGGATAACACCAGAAACATTAAACACCATTGTCGTAAATTTATTTTGAGAGAAAAGAGTCGTAGAAATAGTGGTCCGGTTTAGAGTGGAAAATGATGATGGAAAGCTCAGTGATAGAAAATGTAGAGATTTAATAGTTACTTCACAGCGTGCTGGAGGAGAGTAAAGACAGACTTATTTACGACAAATCGTGTCTCTCAATCTTCTCTTTCACTCTCCTGGTCAAACAATTATTTGCCAGTTTTCCAGACTCGCATCTGCGCGCTCACCGATTTAGTGTTTTCAAACACACACACGACGTTGATACAAACTATATTAAACGAATAGGGGAAATGTTGGGCTTTGGGTATATCCAACACACAGAACTAAATGAGTTTAGGTGATTTTATTCACTTTAAACATCAATTACTAAAAATATCAGATATTACATAAATTATCATAAGTACACAAATGCAAATAACAAGTTTGGGAGGGGGTGAAGAAGATTGGTATCGACTAAGCCCTTCCCGCTCATTAGACAAAGACAAACCCAGTCCAGAGATAGATAATATCAGGAACACGGGTACGTTAACCTAACAGTAAAGTTAATTACTCTGAAAGAGGTGTTACCAAGTTAGGTATAAGTGATAGAAAAAAAAACCTGTTCTTCCCAGCTGTTCTTCCCTTTACTAAGCAAATGGAAAGGAGGTGGTTTTAAACAGAGTTAACAAATTATCAACTATCCCACTTAAAGGAACAATGTAGGGTATACAGAAAAGATATATGTTACCAGGTAAGCAAGTTAACAAAATGGTCACACAAAAGAATTAATTTCCTGTCATTCATACACGCGCTAGCAAAGGCCTTCACTCATCTTGCTCTCACTTACCGATTGTGAAAAAATCTTGCACTCCATAGAATAACACAACAGCAGTTACACCTCAACTAAATGTATGAGTGTTTGTTCAAGTTCTAGCCCCAGATTATCGGGTAGGCGGTCAGCACATAAAAGGATCCCGTAATCGCTGGAAAATGAATCTGTAGTTGTGTCTCTTTTCTTAATAACAGTTTCTATGGGAGGGCACGGTCTCTGATACCGGGGTGAGGATGGTGTGGTCTATTTGACTATGCCGCTGATAATAAAATTCTTACGCGTGCTGGTACACTTTATCCGTGAGGTATGGTTTAAGTCCAGTGAGAAAACTAGTCACATCACTGTTCAGGAAATTATGAATTATCTCTCTGTGTCAGTAAACTAACAAAGCTCGGGCCAGTGTTCTTCTTCCCGTTACGACTTAAGTTGTTTGATGGTGCGTTAAATTTGTCTTTGGGTGTGCTTTCTTTGCTATAAGTTAGATAGCGGAATTCCAAACATAGAATCGCCTCAAAGATTAAAAATTTACACAGTCTCAACAAGTTCTGCGTCAGGGGAACTCTACACACTGTTTATGCTTTGCTTTGCTTAGATTGATTTCTTTATTGCTTTCTTAATGCTGGGATCGCACAGGTTACGATCACTCTGTATGAAAGAAAAAAAAGACATGTAATATACCGAAAACAAATAACCTTCTAAAGCGCGATGAATTTCCCGTTAAGCCTATAATACACTCGAGTATTTAATTATGTATTTAATAAACACTGCGCGAATTCTAGTGGTTAAAAACCCACATCTATAAAACTAGGACTTAACTGAATTTATTAATTATAAATTCCTTCGCGACTTTAAAAGTTAATTTAAGCATCTATTATCTTTTGAAATAATATAATAGATAGATCATTATATTTAAAACTGGAACTCTTGAGATGGTTTAATTAAATAGATTTAAATTAACACAAAATCCCTTGAAATAGAATGACTAGACCACTGATCACTTTACACAATATATATTTTACCGCTTTGCACAGAATTAGAAATCACTGCAAATATATATAAAATCCAGGGGAAAATCTATAACAAGATTTCAATAAAGCTAGTGCTTCTGTAAAGGTCTGGCCAGCGAGTGATAACGTGTCTAGTTCTACATGGTCTATTTAGCTAAAATGAAATGTAAGTTGAGTGGGACATGATAAACTTGACAACTTATTTGATCTCACGAACTTTTGGGGATCTGACCGCCAAATCAAGAGAAGAAAGCCACCCCCTGGTCTTCGTATCCGCTCGCTGCTGCCCGTTTCGCTTTCCCCCGTTCGCTCGGTTCCTCGATTGACACCGAGACGCGAAATTAGCGGCAAGCAACTGCGTCTCGTATCAGGGAAAACTACTGTCTTTGATAGCGCCGATAGTCTCCCTTAAGATCCCTCGGTCTGTCTCTTTGATCTCGTCGCTGTATCCTACATGAGTCCCGGTGGAATGCGTTCTGGCAAACGAAAAGTTACAACAAATGTTCAGGGGTTCTAATGTTATGAAAAGCTAAAGGTCCCTTTAAATCATCCATCATATCAGGGAAAATTCACTAGTCAAACTAGACGTACGTCACAATCGTCCCCACTTTTAGACATGAAACCATTTTTCATGTTTTCATTTTTGACAATGGAGGTGACCTGATTGGTGATTTTAGGATGAGTGGTATCTTCAGTTTGCTCTTCTTCCTCTGTAGACCAGTTTCTACTCAGAAAATCAGCCCCGACATTCTGTCTTCCCGGAATATATTCCACTTTGAAAGAATAGACGCTTAGAAGGAGGGCCCAACGCATGATCCTAGCGTTAAATTCTTTATTGGCACCAAGAAATGCTAACGGAGCGTGGTCTGTTTGCACCGTGAACGATGTACCATAAAGAAACTCATGATGGCGTCTGATACCGTCAATCAGAGCAAGACATTCCCTTTCAACTACGCTGTAGTTCCGTTCCGCTTTATTTAATTTCCGACTGCCATAGGCAACTGGAAATAGCATGTTCAGGTCACTGTCATCGGCTTGAAGCAGTGTTGACCCGATGCCCTGACCTGACGCGTCGACTCTCAGTACAAAAGGTTTCTTGAGGTCAGGCAACCTCAAAATGGGGTATGCAGACAACTGTCCTTTCAAAGTGCTATACGCGTGTTCGCACTTTTGATCCCATATGACCTTATCAGGACAACCTTTCTTTGTGAGGTCAGTCAGAGGTGCCGTCAGTCCGTTGAAGTTCTGGATGTACTTCTGATAGTATGCACATAGCGATATGAAGGAACGTACGTCTTTCTTCGTTCGGGGTCTTTTTGCTGCCACTATTTTCTCCACGTTCTTCTTAATAGGCCAACTGCATCCGTGAGAAATAGTGTGCCCCAGGAAGTCTAACTGTTCAAACCCGATGAGACATTTGCTAGGTCTGGCTGTGAGACCCGTTTCCTGTAGTCTCCTGAGGAGCATAGCAACCGTAGCAATATGTTCTTCATAGGTTTCCGATGCAATTAAGATGTCATCCATGAAATTATGGATATGGGGACTTTGCAAAGGTTCTAGAAGCTTCCTCATCATCCTGGTGAACACTCCTGGTGCGTTATGCAAACCGAACGGCATCACGTTAAATGTGTAATGTCCTTCACTAGTGCTGAAAGCTAACAAAGGTTTAATTTCCTCCTTGACTGGTATTTGATAATAACCTTTACTGAGGTCAATCTTGGAGAAGATCTTAGCTTTGCTGAGCTTGGTGAACAACTCAGAAACAGTTTGGAGAGGTTCGGGCTGGAATTCCGTTACAGCGTTTAGCAACCTGTAATCAATGCACAGCCGAACTTCCTTATTGGGCTTCTGCAACAGCACTACGCTCGAGCTGTAAGGAGATGTAGACTCACTGATAATTCCTGCCTGACGCAGCTTGTCTATTTCTCCGCGAAGTGCATCAGCTTTAGCGTACGGGATGGGGTAAACTCTGGTTTGAACAGGGGTCTCGTTTGTTAATTTCATATCAAATTCAATGAGATTTGTTCGACCAGGTACATCCGTTAAAACTGCACTGTACTGTTTTAGTAGAGCCCTAGTTTCTGTTTGTTGTTCTGGTGAGAGATTGTCGCCGAACTTGACATCTTTAAAGGATTCTGTGGGTTGCAGTGGATACTCCATGCAACCATCATCATCTTCCTCGTCTTCCGTTGCTATGGCGACAGCCAGGAGATGCTCGGAGGATGGCACCGGTCTTTCCAAATATTTCTTTAGCAGATTTATGTGGAAGACCTTCTCCTTTCCTTTGATGGAGATCTTGTAGTTGGTACGTGAGATCTTTTTAAGGACGGTAAACGGTCCTTGCCATCCGATGCGAAGTTTATTGCTTCCGGTTGGAAGTAGCAATAGGACTTTCTCCCCTGGTTGTAGTTCTCTCTCTTTTGCAGCTTTGTTGTATCTTTTAGTAATTTTAGCGCGGGCTTTCTTAAGGTTGGTAGTAGCTAGATCCCATCCTAGCTTTAGCCTTTCCTTAAGCTCAGATACATACTTGCTTGCAGAGACGACTGTCTCGTCAGCCTTCTGGTCTGTCAGGGACCGAAGTAAGGCTTCTAGTGGCCCCTTAATAGGTCTGCCAAATAAAAGTGTAGCTGGCGCAAAACCCGTAGACGCTTGGGGTACCTCTCGGTAGGCGAATAAGGCAGCCGATATATATTGGTCCCAGTCTTCCGGTTTCTCCTGACCCAGCTTACGTAACATCATGGTGAGGGTACCGTTAAAACGTTCCACGAGCCCATTTCCGGCCGGATGGTAGGGACTTGTGTGGATATGTTTGGCCCTCAAGATCTTAAAGATCTCCTCCATTAACAGGCTACGGAATTGGGATCCATTGTCCGTCAAAACTTGTTGAGGGAATCCCAACCGTGTAAAAATTTGCACAAGGGCTTCTGCGACATGCTTGGAATTAGTGCATGGTAGCGGTACGGCTTCGGCCCACATAGTGCAAGTGTCAACTAAGGTCAGGATGAACCTGTTCCTTCTTTTGGTCTTTTCCAGAGGACCAATAATGTCGACAGCAACCCGTTCAAATGGAGTCCCTACTATTGGCATTTGCCCCATAGGTACTGGGGGTGTCAAGTGCTTGGGTGCTACCCGTTGGCACTGGGCGCAGGATTTCACGTACCTGACAATGTCAGAGTTCATTCCTGGCCACCAATAGTGGTTTTTTTATTCGCTGAATAGTGGCGTTTTGTCCCATGTGTCCGCTAAAGGGAAGAGAGTGCCCCATTTCTAAGATCTGGTTTCTGTACTGCGTCGGTACTAGGAGCTGGTTATTCCCCGTGTCCGGGTTGCCCGTTCTACGATACAATACACCATCCTTAGAAAAGATGTCTCCGTTGTGTCTGGGGTCCTTAGCCATGGGCAGTTTTTTAAAGCAGGGCGCCAGAGTAGGGTCCTTTTGTTGCGCCTCCTTCAGTTCATTCGGCAACAAGTTTGGCGCAGGCTCCCTCTCCTTCTTGGCTTGCCCTCTTGTGGTTACCGCTGCCACAATCGGCTCCTTAGGTCTCCCAATGAACACATATCTACATCCCAGGATAACTGGGTAGATCGGATCATCCATTATGGCCGCTTTAATAACTCCTCTGACAAAGTCAGAGTGTATTTCTACCAGTGCGATAGGAAGCGTCCTGGGTGCATCACTCCTGAAAACTCCACTAAGTTTGACGGTTTCCTCTGTCTCCTGACCGGGTTTGACTAGGTGCCTAGCGACAATACAATCAAAACTTAATCCAGTGTCAAAAAGACAAGTAGTAGAGGTACCGTTCAAAATTACAGTTCCTCGAGTTGAGGGTCGGTCCCCCTCAGGTTGAGAATCACTGACATTGACTCTACCTTTCGAGGCTGTATGCAAACATCCAATGCGGTTTGCACCGGTTTGTTTGCCCTGATCAGACGTTCCTGGTGTAGGGGTCTTCCCTTTTCCTTGACCTTGGTGGCCGCGCTGCCACGTAGGCTTGTTGGGTTGATCAGAATTTTTGTTGGGGGGGTATCGGGTTTTGTAGAATTTCGATTTTTCCTGGGGAGGTTTCTGGGTATTGTTATCTCGTTGGTTATAATGTTGAGAGGAAGTGGAAGAATAGGATGCCTGTTCTAGATTCTGTTTTCGAGATGGCTCATCGGTGGGTTTACGTTTAGTGCTGGGAAGTTCGGCCATTGCATTGCTATAGCGTTCGGCTTTATTGAGTATGTCTTCAAGCCTGACTGCCCCCTGTTCAGCCAAAAATCTACGTGTTTCATTCGACAAAGTGGATTTTATCTGCTCCACAAGAACAAGTTCGAGGAGTCCCTCATATGAAAGAGGTAGGTCAGATAATTCAATGCACTTTGTCAGATAACCCGTGAGACGTGAAGAGAACTGTGGAAATGTTTCCGTGCTCTCTTTTCGGCTGTTTCTGAACAACTGCAGAAACTTTCGGGCAGTCATCTCAAACTGCTGTAGTAAGGCCTTTTTCAACATGTCGTAATCATGTTGATTCGGTCCCAGCTTTGTGTACACGTCATAAGCATTGCCTTTCAGTGACGTTGAAAGTTTGAGCGCCCAGCGGGTACTCTCTAACCCATAAAGATTCGCGAGTCTCTCGAATTTTTCTAGGTAGCTGTCAATTTTTTCGTTAGGGCTAGGAAAAGATTCTAAAGAAAACGACATAGCAGTTAATTGGGCAGATTGAGTACTGGAGAGGTCCATTGATTGAGACTGGGGCGAAGACGGCTCTCCGTTAGTCGAAGTAGAGGCGCCCCGACTCTCTAGAGCCTTAAGCGCCAGTTGATGCTGTCTTTCCCTTCTCTCTCTCTCTCTCTCTCTGCGAGTTTCCATCTCTGCTTCAATTTTCTTCTGTTCCAAAAGACGTTCTTCCGCTTCTTTCTTATCTGCCCTCTCCTGGGCTTCTCTCCTCTCTGTTCTTTCTTTCTCTTCCTTCCTCTCAGCTTCTGCTCTCTGTTGCTCCGCCTTCCTCTCAGCTTCGGCTCTCTGTTGCTCCGCGTCATATATTTCCAATTCCTGGTTAATAAACGCGTTTGCAGCTTCTGCATCTAATCCTGCCTCTTTCGCTTCCAGCCTCAAGATGGACCTCATCTTTATCCTCTCTGCCATTGTTAAAGAATAAGATGAAGTATGCTTAGAGAACTAGTAAGAAGAAACGCGAAAGGGAGGAACTCTGAACCGCTACGAAAAAAAAACACAAGTACAAATTTACCTGTGTTACCTCCTACCTGTACTGTGCAAACTTATCGCTGCTATTATCTGGCAATTAAGGCTCTAAACGCAAGCGACTATGCCACTAAATGGTAAGTTACACTGGAAAAGAATCTACTTTTACTAACAGTAGAGAAAAATTTATATTAAAACAATTTAAAAGGAAAAAAAAAAATTTCCCCTAAATTTTAAATCTCTGACAACAAACTCCGTCCCTAAAGTCAATTATTGAGATGAGACGTTGTTAACTTAATTTTTAAAAATCAGAACAATCCGTCTTTAGCTAAGCTCAACTCTTTTTGACTTCAAAAACCTTAGTGACTGTAAAACAATCACGCAATCCCAGCAACTTTTATAAAGAAAGAAATATAATTATCTCCGCCAGAGGATAATTAAAATAGCAAATATATTTGTTTATCTGTACTTTCTACTGCTGTGGAGAGAAAACAACCTGTAAATATGCTGTGTGGACAACCCAAATACTTAAAGAACGTTTGTCTAGGGGTGTAATTATTTATTTATTTCCCTAATTCACAAAGACAAATCATTCACACTCTACCTAGTTAGACCCAAACTAAATCAGACTCAAAATATCTTTAACCCGGCTATGCGATTGCCTCAAATGTAGCTCAAGATCCCAGAACCAGCCCACAAATATGTGTGCATCAAATGTATCTCAAAATTATCCCAGACGAGCCGGCCAAATATTGTCGTAAATTTATTTTGAGAGAAAAGAGTCGTAGAAATAGTGGTCCGGTTTAGAGTGGAAAATGATGATGGAAAGCTCAGTGATAGAAAATGTAGAGATTTAATAGTTACTTCACAGCGTGCTGGAGGAGAGTAAAGACAGACTTATTTACGACAAATCGTGTCTCTCAATCTTCTCTTTCACTCTCCTGGTCAAACAATTATTTGCCAGTTTTCCAGACTCGCATCTGCGCGCTCACCGATTCGGTGTTTTCAAACACACACACGACGTTGATACAAACTATATTAAACGAATAGGGGAAATGTTGGGCTTTGGGTATATCCAACACACAGAACTAAATGAGTTTAGGTGATTTTATTCACTTTAAACATCAATCACTAAAAATATCAGATATTACATAAATTATCATAAGTACACAAATGCAAATAACAAGTTTGGGAGGGGGTGAAGAAGATTGGTATCGACTAAGCCCTTCCCGCTCATTAGACAAAGACAAACCCAGTCCAGAGATAGATAATATCAGGAACACGGGTACGTTAACCTAACAGTAAAGTTAATTACTCTGAAAGAGGTGTTACCAAGTTAGGTATAAGTGATAGAAAAAAAAAAACCTGTTCTTCCCAGCTGTTCTTCCCTTTACTAAGCAAATGGAAAGGAGGTGGTTTTAAACAGAGTTAACAAATTATCAACTATCCCACTTAAAGGAACAATGTAGGGTATACAGAAAAGATATATGTTACCAGGTAAGCAAGTTAACAAAATGGTCACACAAAAGAATTAATTTCCTGTCATTCATACACGCGCTAGCAAAGGCCTTCACTCATCTTGCTCTCACTTACCGATTGTGAAAAAATCTTGCACTCCATAGAATAACACAACAGCAGTTACACCTCAACTAAATGTATGAGTGTTTGTTCAAGTTCTAGCCCCAGATTATCGGGTAGGCGGTCAGCACATAAAAGGATCCCGTAATCGCTGGAAAATGAATCTGTAGTTGTGTCTCTTTTCTTAATAACAGTTTCTATGGGAGGGCACGGTCTCTGATACCGGGGTGAGGATGGTGTGGTCTATTTGACTATGCCGCGGATAATAAAATTCTTACGCGTGCTGGTACACTTTATCCGTGAGGTATGGTTTAAGTCCAGTGAGAAAACTAGTCACATCACTGTTCAGGAAATTATGAATTATCTCTCTGTGTCAGTAAACTAACAAAGCTCGGGCCAGTGTTCTTCTTCCCGTTACGACTTAAGTTGTTTGATGGTGCGTTAAATTTGTCTTTGGGTGTGCTTTCTTTGCTATAAGTTAGATAGCGGAATTCCAAACATAGAATCGCCTCAAAGATTAAAAATTTACACAGTCTCAACAAGTTCTGCGTCAGGGGAACTCTACACACTGTTTATGCTTTGCTTTGCTTAGATTGATTTCTTTATTGCTTTCTTAATGCTGGGATCGCACAGGTTACGATCACTCTGTATGAAAGAAAAAAAAGACATGTAATATACCGAAAACAAATAACCTTCTAAAGCGCGATGAATTTCCCGTTAAGCCTATAATACACTCGAGTATTTAATTATGTATTTAATAAACACTGCGCGAATTCTAGTGGTTAAAAACCCACATCTATAAAACTAGGACTTAACTGAATTTATTAATTATAAATTCCTTCGCGACTTTAAAAGTTAATTTAAGCATCTATTATCTTTTGAAATAATATAATAGATAGATCATTATATTTAAAACTGGAACTCTTGAGATGGTTTAATTAAATAGATTTAAATTAACACAAAATCCCTTGAAATAGAATGACTAGACCACTGATCACTTTACACAATATATATTTTACCGCTTTGCACAGAATTAGAAATCACTGCAAATATATATAAAATCCAGGGGAAAATCTATAACAAGATTTCAATAAAGCTAGTGCTTCTGTAAAGGTCTGGCCAGCGAGTGATAACGTGTCTAGTTCTTCATGGTCTATTTAGCTAAAATGAAATGTAAGTTGAGTGGGACATGATAAACTTGACAACTTATTTGATCTCACGAACTTTTGGGGATCTGACCGCCAAATCAAGAGAAGAAACCGCCCCCTGGTCTTCGTATCCGCTCGCTGCTGCCCGTTTCGCTTTCCCCCGTTCGCTCGGTTCCTCGATTGACACCGAGACGCGAAATTAGCGGCAAGCAACTGCGTCTCGTATCAGGGAAAACTACTGTCTTTGATAACGCCGATAGTCTCCCTTAAGATCCCTCGGTCTGTCTCTTTGATCTCGTCGCTGTATCCTACATGAGTCCCGGTGGAATGCGTTCTGGCAAACGAAAAGTTACAACAAATGTTCAGGGGTTCTAATGTTATGAAAAGCTAAAGGTCCCTTTAAATCATCCATCATATCAGGGAAAATTCACTAGTCAAACTAGACGTACGTCACAACCATAATGATGAGAAAGGAAATGAAAAGAAAGAAAACAGAAGCGAAGTCCCCCCGGTTAAAGCAACTATATAGCGAACAGTACAGTCAGCTGGACAAGGAAATTAAAAGCCAAACCCGAGCCAACAAAAGAAATTTCATAGACAATCTTGCAAGACAGGCAGAAGAGGCAGCATTGAGAAATGAACAAAGCACAGTATACAAAATAACTAAAATCATCAGCGGAAAACAAGGTGCAAACAACATTACATTAGTAAGAGATAAGCAAGGAAATCTCATAACGACAGCAGAGGGACAGGAAACAAGATGGGCAGAGCTTTTCAGAGAAACTCTGAACAAGGAACCACCAGAGACACAATTGAATGTTCCTGAGGCTGAAAATGATCTAGATGTTAATACAGACATACCACGAAAAGAAGAAATCATCACAGCAATCAAAGGGTTAAAGAATGGAAAAGCTCCTGGCCATGATAACTTAAATGCAGAGCTATTTAAGACAGACCCTGAGCTAGCAGCAGAACTATTAGAACCACTATTTGCACAAGTCTGGAAAACAGGGACAACACCAACGGAGTGGAACAAAGGAATAATTGTCAAATTGCCCAAGAAGGGAGATCTTGCAGACTGCAATAATTGGAGAGGATTAACTCTTCTCACAGTTCCCAGCAAAATACTAGGCAGGATAATTATACAGAGAATTTCAAAAGCAGTAGACCACAAACTGAGGAAAGAACAAGCAGGATTTAGACAGAACAGAAGATGTGTAGATCATATATTTACCCTCAGGAACATTATAGAGCAGTGCTCAGAATGGCAAAGACAACTGTACATTAATTTCGTTGATTTTGAAACGTTTTTGACAGTATACATAGGGACAGTTTATGGAAAAATACTGAGGGCTTATGGAATTCCAAGCTGCATAGTGTCAATCATAAAAAGCCTCTATGCCAACTTTACGTGTAGCGTTGGGCAGAGCAACCTAACCTTTGATGTGAAGACAGGAGTACGACAGGGATGCCCCTTATCAACCACACTATTTTTAACAGTCATAGACTGAGTGATGCGCCAGACAACAGAGGGCAGTCCAAGAGGAATAAGATGGACTACATTTTCTAAATTGGAAGATCTGGAATATGCAGATGACATTGGACTAGTAGCAAGGATGCATAGTAACACCAGATGGTGGAGCAAGCAAAGACATCAACAACAGAATGAACAAAGCAAGAACAGCCTTTTTTAGTCTAAACAACATCTGGAAGTCCCCTCAGTACAGCACAAGCACAAAATTAAGATCATATCAGAGCTGTGTGCTTTCTGTGCTTCTCTATGGTGCGGAAAGCTGGAGAGTTACAGAGAAGGAAATGTCGAAATTGTCCTCTTTTCACACAACATGCCTAAGAAAAATTCTCCGAATCTTTTGGCCGAATACCATCACCAACCAAGATCTGCTTACTCGGAGCAAGCAAGAGGACATGCACACCATCATAGCTGGCAGACGCTGAAGTTGGGTTGGCCACGTCCTCAGAAGAGACCCCGATGCCATCACAAGAGCAGCTATGCTATGGACCCCTGAAGGAAAACGAAAGAGAGGCCGACCAAAAACAACTTGGCGGAGGACTGTGGAGGCTGAGATGCAAAGTATGAACCAGAGTTGGGGCACTGTACGAAGGATGGCCGCCGACCGAGCAAAGTGGAATCAATTTGTTGTTGCCCTACAAGACGCCACCAGGCGTGATGGCCACTGACTGTTTTGACGGTCGGCGGCTAAGGATCAAAGAAGAAAGAGGCGCATCTTATGGAAAGAGAAGAAAGCAAATAAGGAAGTCCTATAACACCTAGGTATGAAAAGAGAACTAAGGGGCCATCCATAAAAGACGTCCACAAAATTCTGGCATGTTTTTACCCTCCCCTCCCTCCATGTCCACCTCTGTCCACTTTTGATTGACCCCTCCCACCTTTTGGACGTCCACTCCACATGGTCTTGATTAAACACATAAGCTTAAATTTTTAATCACCTACCTATACTTAAAACTTAAAAATATAATTATGAAATCACAATAATTGTGATGTCGGTTCCCAGAGAGTTAATTAATATACCAAGGTTGTTTGTTCCAGAGAACAGGAGCATAGAAGTTTAAACCTCTTCGTATTAGAGATTTTGAGTCTAGAAGGACTGGAAGGCCTTTGTTGTGGAGATGGCAGATGATGATGATGATGATGATGATGATGATGACAAGCCTCTTCAGAGACCCCCGAAACTTTACAAGGTCATCATTAATTATAGTTCCCAGATATTTGACCTGGGTTACTGTCTTTTAGGTATTGTCCATTAAATTTGATGAGATCCTGCAATTCCTTCTTTATTATTTGCCTTTAGCAGGTGGGCATCCAGCATGATGCTGACCACATCACCCCTAGATTGCCAATGGTCAAGGAAATATAGGCCTAACACCATATTCCCAATATGCCTCAATGGGCGTGCAACAGAATCCTTTACTTACATTTACCTTTACCTTAGCAGGGTCCTTTCTGAACTGATTTCCATACTGTTTTTGTGGTAGTAACAAGCCTTCTTGTTCTTTTCTAGCTGCTGCATCGATGTCATCTGCAAATTTGAGATTTGTAGTATGCCTCTTCTAATAATTATTATTCCATTGTGTCCATCAAAAGCCTCTGAAATTTTTTTTAGTTTATGTTTAAAAATATCCTGCTAAACCTTCTATGGGTGATAATTAGTTTATCTAGTATCTCTAATTCCAAATAATATGTTCAGTTGCCAATACTTGTTTGTGACATCATCCTACCTGGCCAGATGTAGTAAAAAAAAGAGTAAATTAAAAACTACAAACTGGGAGGTATGTATTTCTGACATCTCCAAACAGTGTTTCGTTGAAAGAAGTGGGTTGTTGCCATATGCCACTCCGTTCTGCTGTAAGTTGGGCAGGACTGGAGGAGATGTTCGGCTGTGTTGTTGTCCCGTTCAACCCTTCATAGATTATAATTAGGATATAAAAAAAAAGGAACCCGTTACACGCCCATTGAGCATATTGGGAATATGGTGTTAGGCCCATATTATCTTGACCGTCGGCACACTAGGGGTGATGTGGTCGGCATCACGCCGGCCGCCTTAACCTTCCCAGAGTTGCTCTGGTACCCATTTGGGGCTGGGTCGACCCAGGAGCCGTTTGTGGCCTAAAAAATTCCCGCCTCATCCGGGGATCGAACCATAGACCACTGCGCTAGGAAGCCAGTGCACTAACCACTATGCTACCGCGGCTCCCTTCGGACTTAATTATAATTAAGTAATATAATTAGGCCCAACGGGCTGATCACCCGTTTGCCAGTCACTTTGATTACGGAAACAACGACAAACGGATTGATTTGTCGTTGCCCTAAAGACGCCATTAGGCGTGATGGGAACAACGGCAAAGAAAATATATTCGCTGTTGCCCTTAAGGCGCCACTTGGCGTAATGGCCACTGACTGCTTTGCCGGTCGTTGGCTAAGGACGGAAGAAGAGAAGAGAATATAATTAGGATATATTGTGTAGTTAATTATTTTGAAATAACTACAATATATATCATAATTATAATCCATCAAGTGTTTTTTTTTTGTTTGGTGCCTCTAGTAGCCTGGTGCCCTAGGTACATGTTTAGTGTGTTTAATAGATAATCTTACCCTGCTTCTACTGCTGAAGACAGCATGCGGTGGTAATCGATTGGGCTACTTTCTCATGACATGGTCAAACCACTTAATTTTCTATCTCTCTAAATACTTGATGCAGTATGTAGTTCCTACAATTTTTCTGATGTCATCATTTCTTATTCTGTCTCTCATGGTAACAGTAAGGACGTTTTTTTTTAAGCATCTCATCTCACATAAAGTGATTTTTCTCTCTTGTGCTTTTCTGTGGGACAAAGTTTGACCTGATAGCAAAGAGCTGGTAAGAATATACTATTGATCACCTTTCGTTTACTTTTCATACAGATATTCTTCTTCTTTGATCCTTAGCCGCCGACCGTCAAAGCAGTCAGTGGCCATCACGCCTGGTGGCGTCTTGTAGGACAACAACAAATTGATTCCACTTTGCTCGGTCGGCGGCCATCCTTCGTACAGTGCCCCAACTCTGGTTCATTCTTTGCATCTCAGCCTCCACAGTCCTCCGCCAAGTTGTTTTTGGTCGGCCTCTCTTTCGTTTTCCTTCAGGGGTCCATAGCATAGCTGTTCTTGTGATGGCATCGGGGTCTCTTCTGAGGACATGGCCAACCCAGCTCCAGCGTCTGCCAGCTATGATGGTGTGCATGTCCTCTTGCTTGCTCCGAGTAAGCAGATCTTGGTTGGTGATGGTATTCGGCCAAAAGATTCGGTGAATTTTTCTTAGGCATGTTGTGTGAAAAGAGGACAATTTCGACATTTCCTTCTCTGTTACTCTCCAGCATTCCGCACCATAGAGAAGCACATAAAGCACACAGCTCTGATATAATATTAATTTTGTGCTTGTGCTGTATTGAGAGGACTTCCAGATGTTGTTTAGGCTAAAAAAGGCTGTTCTTGCCTTATTCATTCTGATGTTGATGGTGACTAGTGTTGCCATCCTGAATTTTGAAAAAAAAAAAAAAAACTAGATGGTACCTTCAAAAAAAACACTCAAATACACATAGATTTTGAATTTTGGGCGACTTGGGCTACTTTATGTGGTTTTTTCGGGACTACTTTGGGCTATTTTGGGGCGAAAAATAAAACCAAAAGGTGATTTAGGTGGCGTTTTGCAACTAATGACGGAAAATGACACCTAGATGTGACCAAAACAAACTAGATCTAGGTGAACCCATCTAGGAGTGGCAACGCTGGTAGTGACAGCTGGTAAGAACTGCACAGATTTTTTTGGCATTTTGTTTTGATTTCTCTATCACGACAACTCAATTTTATTATTTTCAGAGGCTGAAAGTGGATCTGTGATATCTAGCCCTGAAGATGAACCCCATAAAAATGAAGCACAAAGTCGGACACAACCTGTAAAAGACCTCGTATTTTTGTTGTTCCTGGTTTACAGTGCTTGTGTTAGGTGATACTTTAAATTGTTTTGTTTTGTATTTTTCACTTAAATGTTTTGGTCTACAGTGTCTGTGCTAGATGATACTCTAACTGGCATCCATTATTTATTAATTAATTATGCTGGGGTTATATCTACACAGGTTTAATCTAATGTCCCATTGTCTTCCACGCTAAAATGGAATAGCTAATCGAACATTCAGTTGTAATGAAAAGTCAAGATAAAATTAGATGTTTTGAACCTTCTTACAAGTGGTTAGCCAGGTTTTAAAGTGATGGGATGGCAATAGTGAAATTTGCATCAACATGCGATGTCAATGACAATCTAAGACGAGGAAAACTGTGAGACTGGCGAATTATGAATGCATGGAATATGCTGTATATTTATGGTTCTCACACATATGAAACTTAGGGGAACCACTGTTAGGTTTCTTATTGTCTGAAATAATTGCTGAACTAAATTGAAATTTAGGTCACCATTTAAATGTTACGGCTAGTAAGATTGGATAAGACACCTTAAACTATAACATAACATGAACATTTGAAACAATAAAGTAATATTTGGCCCTTTTTTTATTTTCAAATGAAGTAAATATATATTTTTTTAATCTATGAAAATGGGTTGATGTTCAGTAATTAAGAAGAACTGAATGTCTAAACTAAGAACAGTCCCAGTTAAGTCAGTTATTCAATGTTGTACTATACTATATTTACATTAAAGTGTAATGATGCCAGATAAACTTTTAATAAATTATTTAAATATGATACTGATGCTAAATACCTATAACATATGTGCAAATATTAACAAAGGCTGCTGGAAAACTCACAGCAGAAAGTTTTAAAACAAATGGGCATTAGCACTGCAGTTTTGTAAATGAAAAATACACTAGAAACATGTAATGTTTCAGGATTAGCTTTCATACAGTCACAAACAAGACATATGTACTTACTTAGGCGTTCCTTTTCTACCATGGGGTGTAGAGGTTTGTCAGAGAGAACGTCATATTATCCTATCATCTGTCTTCATCCTGGCCTGGTTCCAGTCTAGCCCTCAGTCCTTCAGAGATTGTCTAAAGTTGTCATCCCAGCAAACTCGTAGTTTCCCATACTTGTCATAGTAGCTGATCTGCTCCCATTCTACAGACATGGCCAAACCATCGTAGTTGGGACTATTCTACTTGAGTCTGCAGGGGCTGGGTTTTGAGGCCTTGCCATATCATCTGGTTGTGTACCATGTCTCTTCTTGTTACTTCAACCACCTTCCTCAGATACCTCCTTTCTGAGGTTTGGAGCTGGCTTTTGTAGGTTGTAGTCATTGCCCATGACTCTCATCCTTAAGTCAAGACTGGAACAAAAGTGGAGCAGTATACAACCAACTTCTCTTTTACTAAGGAATCCTTGATTTATGGCCTGAAAAAGTCTCCCACTGCTTCTCTTTTGGTAGCCAACTCTTCTTTGATACCTCCCTTCCAGTTTATGACAGCTCCAAGGTATTTAAAGTGGTTGACCTGCTCCAAGACCTGTTCTCCCAGCATAATCTGATGCCTACAAACAAGACATAAAGATGATAAATATTGAGATAAAATGGCAGAGGACTCCAAAGACATGTGAAAAAAAATTATTATTTTACAAATAAAAACACTAAACAAAAAGGAAATATAAACCCAAAGAAAATAAGTGCAATAACGCAGCAAAGGATATACATCATGACTTATTTCTCGTTTGCTTCATCTGATATTCTTTGCTGTGTTTTTGCAATTAGTTTCTTTGCATCAATATTTCTTTCTTGATCAGAATTTTTATTTGTTAGTTAATATTTTTTCCATATGCCTGTAATGCCCGTTAATATGTTCTCATAGCTTTTCTATACTTCTCATCTTTGTTTTCTGATTGTGGCTGTGGCTGACAAAGGGTGAACACCCATTGTTTCCATTGTGCTATTCATTTGTAAACACCATTTTGTCAATTCATATATATAATTATATATATATATAATTTATGTGCACCAGTATTAATCTTGAAGACAAACCAACAAGACAATGACACATCTGAGATTGAGAAGACATCAGCCTATTGCCAATTTTTTACGTGCTCATTGAATAATTTTGTGTCAGTAAGTGTTGGAATGTACACATTTGTACTACCAACCAAACATGTAAACCTCAAAAAAGTAAATGCTGCTTTGTATAACATATGTATTTATTTTAACTAATGAATGAATGGAAGGCAGGACTGATAAGTCTTGATATATAAAATACAAATTCAGAATTATATACATTAGTATTTTTTTTACATGATTTACATGTAAAAACATAAATTTTACAAGCACCATATTTCACTTACATGCATATACAAACAGTGTCCATTTGGCATAGTTATTAGAGCACTTGTCTCTCATAGAAAAATTACCAGGTTCAAAGTTTGAAACCTAGTAGTGTCACACACCAGTCTACCCAGCTGTAAATGGATACCTGATTCTGCTGTTGGGCTAGGAAAGACAAAGGCAGTGAAGAAGAGAAGAAGTCACCCCATCTCATAAAACCTCTAACACTTCACTCCCCTACAGCAATATGTGCTACGGGATGACCTTTACCTTTACATACCCAAACACAAAAACTTGCAGATCAACATACATGTAAATATTCAACTACATATGCAAACATTAAAATTTAAAAAAGAAAACATTCCATTTCTTCTTTGAAGCCATAAAAGACTGAACATGATGTTATGTTACATTTATAACAAAGAATATGTGCACAAAAAACAAAGAATATCCATATTCATCGTGGAATATTTGAAATGCCGTAATACATATGATGAATATGCTAACAGTTCATATTGTGGTCACATACACAGTATATGCCGTGGTCAGAAATGTACTGTAGCCAGCAACATGAAGATGACACAGTCATCTCTAGTGGAATTTCAACTTGAGTGATATTGAATGATATATTTTTCATAACTTTTTGTATCCGTATTATTGTTTTCATACTGTCTGTATTATTCGTTTCATACCATCTTTTTACCATTATAACTGGAATACAATAAAGAGACAGAATGGTATATATGTTTTTATTTTACATATCCACAAGAACAAATTGAAACTTAATATAATACACATATTTTATTGTCCGTATTCCTCTATCAGTTTTAATGCATTGCACTAATGTGGAACTGATGAACCAGACAAGCGCCAGTGGAACAAGAAATGAGAAGAGGATGCCATACATGGATGGGACAAATATTGAGGAAACCTACTGATAGCGTTACCTGGCAGTCCTTGTTCTGGAACCTTGTTCTGTTTTTTTTTTGTTCTTGTTCTTGTTCTTGAGGTTGAGGGAGATCAAAGAACAGATGGATAAGAGAACTGAAGACAGACATGAAGGAGATGAGGAAAACATAAATAGACCTTGAGCTGATAGCAAGGGACAGGAAGACCTTTTATAAGCTTGTTGAAGGCCTATGCTCCATGGGCATCTGAAGGGTGGTGATGATAATATAACCTGTATCATTTTCCAGTTAACTTGCATTCATTCACCAGAGTTACATGTTTTCTGCATTATCAGCAGGAAAGGTATTTGTTACGCATTTAAGAGTATTTATTCAAGTTCATATACCCTTACCCAGCACTGGGTGGCAGAATTGCCAGAGCACTTGCTTCTTGCAGAACAGTTACTGGGTTTGAAAAATGTAACAATAGTAACATCATGCTGCAGTCTCACTGACTGTAAATGGATACCTGACTGCTCTGAAGTCAAAGAAGGCTGAAAGTCAGCGAGGAATGGAACTGGTCACACCATCTCATAAAGTTGAGATCCAGTATAATTAAGTCTCTAACACTTCACTCCCCTGTGGCAGTATATGCTGTGGGAATAGCCTTTACCTTACCTTAATACACCAGCCGGCATGATGCTGACCACATCACCCCTAGTGTGCAGATGGTCAAGAAAATATGGGCTTAACACCATTTTCCCAATATGCCTCAATAGGGCATGTAACAAGATCTTTTACCTTTTTACCTTAATACATAGTCTGATATCATGGCATGGAAAAAAGTCAACAACAGAATTTATAAATTGTACTGGAGATAGGGAGCCACAGTAGCAAAGTGGTTAGTGTACTGGCTTCCTAGCTCAATGGTCCATGGGTTGATCCCCAGTTGAGGTGGGATTTTTTAGACCGCAGACGGCTCTGGGGTTGACCCAGCTTCATGAATTGGGTACCAGAGCAACTCTAAGAAAGTTAAGGCATCCGGCGTGATGCTGACCACATCACCCCTAGTGTGCCGATGGTCAAGAAAATATGGGCCTAACACTGTATTCCCAATATGTCTCAATGGGCATGTAAATGGGATCCTTTTTTTTTTTTTTTTTAAACTGGAGATAGGAAGTTCTGCACAGGTATGATCTCCTATTCCACTAGGCATGGTACTTGAAGAAGATGAATACCCTTACCAAGTAAATAGTTAACTCAGTTATTGGATGAGTTAGGTATGTTGTAAGAGTTGTCAAAGATGAGCACAACTCCTAGCTTTTTTGTTTTTAAATATGATGAAGAAAAATATGATGTTCAGCCTCTTGATGGGTTATATAACGAGGATATATAGTGTCTCTATGTTCATATAATACAGGGTGGTCATAAAGTCTTTCCCTGATTTCAAATTTGTACTAGATCCTCCAGATGTTAAAAGCATCAAAGCTTTGTATATAAAGTTTACGGACACTGGCAGTGCCGGTGACATGCCCAGAGCAGGTAGGCCTCGTGTGAGTGAAGAAACTGTGGACGCAGTGCGCACAACGTTTCAACGCAGTCCTCAGAAATCAACCTATCGTGCCTCAAGAGAACTTGCAATCCCTCGAATATTAGTGTTGAAAATCGCAAATGTTGAAATCTACAAATAGCATTTAAAAAACTGTTTTAGTTCTGGAATAATTTCCAAAAAACCAAATGTCTCTGCACAGAATACTTTTTTTTTTTTAATTTTTGAAATCAGGGAAAGACTTTATGACCACCCTTATGTTCAAATGCCAATGTGCGGTGGTGGCATCATATCTACTGTCCAATTGTTGTAAATAATTGCTGTATAAACTGACCAAGGCTAGGTCACAGGAAGTACACAGACAAAGGTTTCTTCAAGGGGACCAATTGCAGTGGCATTCCATAGCTAAAGTGTCCCAACACCACATCTGCGCCGACATTCATGAACTGGTACTTCATAGGAAGGGACATAAGCAGTGGAAATGAGCTCCCCTTAAGATAAGTGACTTATTTCTCATTTTGGAATTAGAGGGAGGCTATGACAATAGTATACACAATCTGTCTCAGTCATTATTACAAAATCAAGAGTAGCTGTAGTATTTTTGATCTGTGAAAGAAAATTTTGAGAGCCCCAGCATATCTGGCATGGCGATACATTAGGCTTGTCACAGTGCGGCCTCAAACTCATTAAGGAACATAAAACAATATTCATTGGCAGGTTATATGACATTTGCATTTTGGAAAGCACATAGCAAACAAACCAGCTATTATTTAACGACCTTCTTTAAATGTTTATTTATTCTTGAACTCATAGTCTTTCCAGACATGTTTTGTTAAATTTATTTTCTGTGTCCTTCCACATGACCTTATTACTCTCAAGTCATTCTCATTTTCTCATCTCCGTCTGTTGCCAGATCTTTCATTTATTTTATTTCCATTGGATCTCCATACTGATTATCATTTTTTAATATACTCACATTTTTGTGAGACCAATCCACATCAGTTTTATAATTTTCTGTTTTCTTTTTTGCCAGCTCTAGATATATTCATTTTTTGTTCCATCATTTAATGTTTAACATCAACTTTTCTGTATCATTTTGGCAAGCTGACTAGGATATTTTGTTTGGAAGAGGATTGTTTGGTTAATTTGTGTTACCAAATCTATGAATGAGTTATTTGTGGCAATGTTAAAAAGTCCTTTGCCTAGAAAGATCAAATTTATTGAGTATGTATTTTATATTGCTGAATTACATTAGCTTCTAAGATTGTTGTCTGACTGTATAACAGTAAAATCAATCAACCATTACTTTTCAGCTACTCAAAGAACATTGGCCTTCAACAAACATGTCCTTTCTCACATGCCACACAAGTTCTTTCTCACATGCCATCAGCTAAAGGGCTTTCAGCCTACGTCTACCTCTTACCATGAGGACTCCTGAATAAGGACTGCCTTGTAATGCTGTTAACAGGTTTCCTCAATTTGTGTCCTATACATTGCCAGCATCATCATCTCATCTCTTGTTCCGCCAGCACTTTTTTGGTTCTTGTCATCAGTTCCACATCTGTGACCTTTTCATACCATTTCTTATATTCTACATAAGCAACCATTTATGAAAGTCTCTTAACTTCTTGTTTATTGATTTTATTTTTTCTCTGTGTACCCTCTCATACTCTTTCCTATCTATCTCTTGATGCTATCTTCCTACTTAGAGTGTAGTCTTCCTCTTGCATGTTTGCTTTCAACTCCACCTTCCATCATGATTTTCAGCTAGCTGCTATGTCTTTTTCTATGACCAAAATATTATATCTAGCTTTTACCTCATTCATTATTTCTATTTTGATTCCTAGTTGTTGTAGGATTTCTTTATTTGTTTTCTTCTCTTTCCATGAGAAGTGCCCCAATCTTTGCTATATCCACATTTCAAGGGCATCAAATCTTTCTTCTAACTGCTTGTTCATTGTCCATGTTTCTGCACCATACAGTAATTAAGTGGATATATATCACTTGATAACTCTAATATTAAAAATTCAGTGTTATTTGTTTGGATGTTAGTATTGTCTCATGTTGTTGAGTGTAGCTTTGACAAGTCATATCCTCTTCTTCATTTCAGTTTCGCTACTGCTTTTTTTTTTGGTTTGTTTTTGTTGTCGTTATTAAGTGCCCAAGATATAAGAAACTCTTGACTTGTTCTAGTATATCAATAACAGTGGTTAAAAGTGTAGTAGTAGTTGCAGTAATAACAACAGCAGAAGTGGAAGTAACTGTTGTTCTTGTAATATATATCCCAGTTAGATCCCTTGATAGGGGAAATTATCTATGCCAACGTCACTTGCATTTCTGCACCGAGTTCTAAATTGACACATGCCTTTCTTTACTGCGCACAATATTAGGTGCTTCCAGATCTAAATGCAGACATTCCTTCTTGTCACTTACCTCTTAATTAAAATATATTTGTGTGCTTTCTTTACTGCTTCCATTTAGAACTATAAATTTAACACAGATCTGATTTCTGACCCATTCAGATTTCATGTGTCACTATTTTGGTTCCTGATGAACAAATGCTACTGGAGGGGTGGAACTTCTATCTTTTTTCATCCCACTGTGTGATTTGTTTTGTGGTAATGTCACAGTATTAGTGACATATTGTTATAATGACGTAAAAAGGGTTAATTAGGCTGTCAGAAAAAAAAGGATACTTGGCGCTACATACCGAGAGATAATAGAAATGGTTCTACGTCATGGAGACAGTGACGTAAAAAAAGATTACAACAGTCTAGACCACTGAGAATCAAGGAGCAAGATGGGCAGAGGAAGGATAAGAAGAAATCCATAATTTTGGCTGAAGTGATCTACGTAAGATTTTCTACAAGAGGGTCATATGCGATTCTTAGAACATCTTCAAGATAATGGGTCCGTGTAGAAAATTTTGGGTTATCATCGTCAACAACTAGATTTATTTCACTGTGGAAGATTGGCTGCAAAGGTCAAACAAGCATAGGCGCTGTTCTAATGTGAATTGAATCACTCGCGGATTATGTCCTCTCTATCAAGATAAGGTTGGTAAATTATAGCTTGATTAGATGCATTAATCCTACATATAGATAATTATCCGATGGAATTCCTCAAAGAGAAGGAAGAAAAGCCATGAAGGGTAAAAGGAAATGTTATCCGGGGGAATCCCCCGCATACCTTGCTTAAAACCAAAAAAATAATCATAGGCCCATGAATTATTTTTCCCAAGAGAGAGAGAAGGGAAGAAACAATCGTTATGAACAATGCTTAGGAGGTGAATACCTACTTACTAAGGCGCTACATCAGAATGATTCTCAGAAATGGTTTAAGGTTGCATGTTTATCCATGACTGTTTTTTTTTTGCATGTACGAACTCGTTCCCGATTTACATCTTCAAATTTGTAACGAATAAATGACAGAATATATAACAATAGAAAGAAGAAAAAAAACAACAACTTCTGGATATGAGGAACGAAATAAAATGGACAGATGAAATCAGATGCTTTGGTCTTTTCGTACAATAGAACTAAAGGATTATTTTTTTGGTCATCGTTCCTTCAGGTTTAATGTATTCGTATTCTTCATATTGCTTCACGATTGTTTTGTTGTTGAGAAAACTGAGGAACAATAACCACTAATTAAATGATGCTGAAGAATGTAGTGTACAAGATCAGGTTCATAATAAATAAATAATCAACAGAGAAGTACTCCACTATACATAACGAACAATATGGTAAAATTTAGATATCCATAAATTTACCACACATGGCCTTAACCTGTGATAACAACAAAAGCAACGTTAGTTCGCGAATCAAAACGATATTAAAATAAACTGTGACAGTAACTACAACCAAATCATTGTTTTAGTCATGGAATGTGTGATTTGTTTTGTGCTAACTACAACCAAATCATTGTTTTAGTCATGGGAATGTGTGATTTGTTTTGTGCTAACTACAACCAAATCATTGTTTTAGTCATGGGAATGTGTGATTTCATCTGCAACATGAAAGGTTGACCATCATCAGTATTTTCTTCTGTGCTGCTACTAACAGGACATAGTGCATATTGTTACCGAATAATGATCATAATGAGAGGACATAATGCATAATGTTACATAATAATGATCTTAATGAGAGGACATAGTGCATAATGTTACAGAATAATGATCTTAATGAAAGGGCATAGTGAATAATGTTACAGAACTATGATCTTAATGAGAGGACACAGTGCATGTTACAGAATAATGAGTGGACATATTGCATAATGTTACAGACTAATGATCTTAATGAGAGGGCATAGTGCATAATGTTACAGAATAATGATCTTAATGAGAGAATGTAGTGCATAATGTTACATAATACTGATCTTAATGAGATGACATATTGCATAATGTTACAGAATAATGATCTTAATGAGAGGGCATAGTGAATAATGTTACAGAATTATGATCTTAATGAGAGGACACAGTGCATGTTACAGAATAATGAGCGGACATATTGCATATTACAGACTAATGATCTTAATGAGAGGGCATAGTGCATAATGTTACAGAATAATGATCTTAATGAGAGAATGTAGTGCATAATGTTACAGAATAATGATCTTAATGAGAGGAGATAGTGTATAATGTTACACAGAGTAATGATCTTAATGGGAGGACATGGTGCATAATGTTACAGAATTATGATCTTAATGAGAGGACATAGCGCATGTTATCGAATAATGATCTTAATGAGAGGACATAATGTTACAGAATAATGAGCAGACATAGTGCATAATGTTACAGAATAAAGATCTTGAATAGCAATGATCATTATCCTGTCGTTCTGGTGTCAAACAAAAGTGTCCATTCTAGGGAAGTGGCACAAACTGTGTGTTGGAAGCTGAAAATTGTGTTTCACTTGATAATGAATCCTTATTGCAGGCTACAATATGACACTTTAAAGAACAGTAGTACTGCTCCCTCAGGCAAGTCGATAAGGTGACTAATATGAGGTTGTGCATGGGGATGGGAACTTCATCATGTCAAACTAATAGCTACAGAAACCACTGCTGGAGAAGTATGTGAATGCTTAGTGCAGGCTTCCTGTAAAGGGATCAACTACAGTACCAGTAGTAGGAAACTAAAGTGAAAACAATGATGATATGATATTTTATTAATGAAAGAGGGATATCTTTTACCATTTACAGTAAATGGTTTGTGATGACTGTTACCTGTGACTACTCTCTTTTGCTTGAATTCAGCTAACAATGTATTTGATTTTTAATTAATTTATCTTTGATTAACCTTTCCAGTCTCCCTCTTCACTAATTTGGGTGAATAGGGCAAAACTGATTACAGGCAATACATGCAAAACAAAAAAATTAGTGAATATACATTTAGAACAGCAAATCCACATAATGGTTTTGTATATTATTATATTTCTGTGTCCTTAGAGCTATCAAAAACCTTTGGTTTACATCAGGCGTTGATAGTTTGCATTGTTGGGCAAGTGGTCCCTATTGGCAATTAATATTGAACTACAACCATCTTTCCTACTAGTGCCAATACAACTATCACTGTCATCACGAGTCCTGCTGTAGCTTAAAATTCTGAATCTCCCATTCATTCATTATGTCACATAAAACACTTCATCCACAAATTCCAGTATTGTTCATAAATATCATCACACACCTACAAGCTCCGCCACCTTCCAGACTTTTTCACTTCAAGAATGAATTAACAATATTCAAAGAACAATAGCTTGTTTTGGTATCAATTTTTAAATTGGGCATGGTATAATTGTTTTATAATTGCAAGAATAAATTGAGGGATGTCATGGATGGTACAGGCAGAGGCTATGATTGGGCAGGTGACAACAATTGAAAATATATTCGAAGGGGAAGAGTGAAGTAAGTCGGGTGAGAGCTGGACAAACTACCATCAGTCTTGGCAGGGAGTGTAGAACTTTGGCAATGGAAAAGCACAGATGGAAATTAATCAGCTCATAAATAATCATGCCGGGGATGATAATGCCATTGTCTAAAATGATGGGTCTGTACTTCCATGGTGAGAAATCAGGGTGGGGCTTCTTGGCTAGCGTGAAGTGCAGGGCCGTCACTGAAGAAAGCAGAGCTTACATGACAGCAACCTCCAGCATGAGAATGGAGATTACAGGCAGCTACTGCAGGCCTGAGGTGGCTGTCTGAAATTCCATCACCCAGGGCAGTTATTGTGTCAGACTCTCAGTTATGCTACAGAAGGTACAAAATGGAAGGCTCCAAGCATGAATGGAAAACATCCATAGAAGCCTCAAATCTACAGGAACTGGTGTGAATCTACTGTCCTGGTCATACAGGGGTACGTGGCAATGAGAGAGCTGACAGTTTAGCTTTGAGAGCACCCATAGCAGGGACATTGGATATGTATAAGGGTGAAACCCTAAAGACAATGATCACCTGTTAGAGAACGACACTGTAATAGATGAATCAACAAGGTTAAGACTACTGGAATTTGGCATCAAAACGTAAGACTAGCAGAGATAATGCATCCGTTGTGTATACAGCCAGCACGCTATAGGAACAATTAGCATTCATACCCTTCGACATTTGCTGAGGGAGACTTGAGCACCTATGTGTTTGCCCGGAGTGTGATGATGTTGATCCTGATCAACAATAACAAATTGGGCATGCAATGAACGGTGGCATCTAGATTGTGATGATTGTGTTCTGAGATAAATTTAGCTTGGCATGAACTGAATGACCCTGGGTAGTTCCTGGGGGGTCTCTGACGAGACAGAGAAAGAATAGGACTACCGCTCCTTCAGGCATGTCGTACAAGGCAACTAATATGAGGCTGGCAACCTTATCATGTCAAACAAATTGATACAGACACTACTGCTGCAAGAGCATGTCAATGTTTGGTGCAGGCTTACTTGATGGACAACCGCTGCACTGGTGGCTCCCTGCTCCTTACGGAGAGGAAAAAGAAACTATTAATCTGGTCACAGTGAGATCATGTAATACCAGGATAAGCAGTTGACTATTACGAACAAAAATCAGACAAACAGATATGTTTCCATGCAGAGAGGACAAACAAACAGATATGTTTCCATGCAGAGAGGACAAACAAACAGGTATGTTTCCATGCAGAGAGGACAAACAAACAGGTATGTTTCCATGCAGAGAGGACAAACAAACAGTAGATTGTAGCAGCATGGCCTTCGCCAAGCCAGTTGAGAAAGAAACTATCAGTCCTAAATTCTCTTATGTTGCCAAACACTGAAAATGTGATAATTGTGTTTTCATCTTTTGTTTGTTTATGATGTTATTAATTTTGCTTTTTCTCATAAGGCTGGCTTGTGTATTTCTTATGAATATCTGTGTTATTTAGTGAGACTGACAGTATATTTTTTTGCACTTAATAGAGGACACTTGAATGTTTTAATATCAATACATGTATGTATATTAAAATCCCCAATCACTGTAAACCTCACAGGATATGAAGAAAGTCAGAATCAGCAGTGTGAAGGTTCATACAAGATTAACATGTGTCACTTATGTAATGTACCATTCATAATATTTATTAGCTTGTGTATAATGTAGCTAGTATCTATCTCAATGATTATGATAATATTTAAACATATGTATTATTTGTACAACGGGGGTAAAACTACGCTGTACTGTCACTTTGTGAATTCAGACAACCATATTTTGGAAAGAAATAATCATACCACTGATTTTTGGCAAAATAAAAATAAATGACAATTTAATTCCAATGGTCTTTAATTTTTTGTGTGTGCATGTGTGTGTTTTGAATAGTGTGTGTGCATGTGTGGTGTGGAAAAGAATTGAAATATGGAAAAACACAGAACAGTGATGGGAGTACTTAATACCCCAGACATTTGTTACAGACTTCTATTCATTAACTTTATTATTCTAAACTGGGAAATAGCAAATGAGAAAAAAAGAGATAAGTTAACACCACAGTTCACACCGACATTTTAATTACAAATTGTCTGTTTTCCACGCATGGGGCACCATTAAGATTATTTCGTCTTCAAAATGCACAGCTATTTAGATTTTATTGCCGCAAGCAGACTGTCACCATTCCTGTCATTGGTTGTCTCACTTATCAGAGAATGATATTACGTTACAATGTAACGGTCCTCCTCCTTCTTCGTTCGCCCTCAGACTTCTACATTAATGACTCTAATAAAGGCAGTAGTCAGGTCAAGGTTCCTGACCATATCAATGTCAATCGAACACTTTCAGATGCTGACTGCAGCAGTAAAACATTGCTTTGCAGCGGATGTTTTGTGTCTAATCTCAAAATTATTAATTATACCATATAATTAAACAAACATTTTTTGTGTGAGCATGGGCCACAAAACAATTTTACGCGGGCCACATTTGGCCCACGGGATTGCAACTGGACCATGCTGATCTATAGTGATTATCCAGTTCACTCAATAAAAGCCTATACATTTTACGCTGTTATCAATTAATAACAAATTTGGCAATCTAATATTAAATGTCAGAATCAGTTCATAAAAACTGCGTACTTTTTTTTAATTTTTTTTCAGTAAAATTAAAGAGTGCTCAGTGACATCACAGGTTATATCAATATAATCTTTGCGATTGATACTGTATCACTTAAACACAATTACTGAATATGACATATATATTTGAATATACAGTCAATCCTCACTATTTGTGGGGGTTTGGTTCCTTGAAAACTCCATTAATACGGAAATCCGTGAATACCATTGATCCTATGGGGAAAAGGGGGTTATGTTCCTGCGGGACCCTGTACACCATACACTTTTGATTTTCTCACGTACCCTTCTTGTAAAAAAACAGCTTTATTATACTGCACATTTTATAAATGCATTTTATACACTGTTTTCTTTGTAATAGTACAGCAAGTACAATCTTTAGGTGTACCAATACTCACTCACTCACACTGTCACTACTCATTCACACATCCTGGGACCCAAAGATGCAGCAATAGAAAATGCAGTCAGCGACCCATAGCTTGACTGCTTGCGTCAGGGTCAGCGAACCAGAGCTCACCAAGAACCTACTCCACCTCCACGTGGTTGTCCTGGAAACAGGCTGCATCACTGCAGTCTGGCTGAGAGAGTAGGGATCGAAGAAGGAAGGCAAATCCGGTCCCAAAAAATGTCGTGCTGAAGTCGGATTTTTCGGCCGAACAGCGCAAATATCGTAGCTCCGGTGTAAACAGACACAACGCAACCAACGTCCTTTTCAGGACAAACGAGGAAGAAGAAGAAGATTCACATATCCACAAGCAAACACACACACATTACTACAAAATCGCTGGAAAACATTTACACAGAACATTTAAAATTAAGGAAAAAGAAAATTTCATAAAGACATCCCAGAAAGAAGTTCATCTAGCACATGTACTTTATTACGCTTAGGAACACTCGCCAACACACTTGCACTATGCTTGGATGCCATTATTAATTACAAAAATAATATAAACAGCGTAAAACTGCAAAAACGTGGATGAAAACACAACAAAAGCTGCAAGAACAAGGTGCCAGTTTCTCCTTTCTGCGCGGTAGGCGTCTCAAAATTTTTTGCCTACTGTGCATGGCCGTGAATACTCGTGAGGTGCCTGCGAATGGCAAAAAATGGTTTACACTTTATTTCGCACGAATGAGCAAATCCGCGAATACGGAACATGCAAAAAATAGCGAGGACTGACTGTATTTCATACAAGTGGAATTGAACTGCTAATTTTTGTTGATTTTACTATGGATTATTAGAAAAAGACCTAGCAGTTTCTGCGCATCAGTATGACTGCTAGTGGGACCATGGCTTAATTAAAATTTAAGTGGGCCTTGCCACTCTATATAATATAATCTCAGCTTACACATACAGTCCATGAAAGATAATTTTCTACGTGGAATTTCTTTTAGCATATAAATCAAAAATGTTTCCTGTGCTTTAAATAAAGGTATCAAATATTTACTCTTCTTACAATTTTCAAATGTCTGAAATAAGAAATAGTGTGTGCGTTGCGAGAAAAGAGGAGAGAAAGACAGACAACACTCACATACAAAGAAAAATAGAGAAGCACATACAAAAAGAGAATGAGACACTAGAAATAGAGACAGAGAGAGAAAATACACCGTATGACTGTCATTTCAAGATTCTTTGAACCATTTAATTTTCTCAGTGACCTGTAGAAATTCACAACTTTGCAATATGTCTGAAGAAACAGATTAATAAAAATAATCATCAACTCAATTAATGTAGCAAATAACTAATTTATTCTCTCACCAAAGGTCCATGACTCAAATGGTAGCTACTGTTCAAAGTCTATTAATCTTTTTATGGAAATACAAGAAATGCTCTTTTCTCTTCTTGGATGAAACTGTTCACCTGGTTCTAAATTAAAATGACAACAATTCAAACAAACAATCTTACTCATTATTCAGGCTGAAAGATTTGCCACAGGTTAAATTCAAACTGAGGAAGGCCATCATCATATGACAAGATTAAAGCAGTAATCAAAATTTAAAGAAAAATGGCATACAGAGCACCCAGTGCTAGATGCAACAGCAGCATACTACTTCTTGCCAAGAAAAGATCAGGTGATAATTTGCAGGCCAAGAACTAGCTACTGCAAATTCACATATTATGTATCAAACACATAAAAAATCTGGCAGATAGAAGTATCCATGTCAGATAATGGAACATATCCCCAATAATGTCGTTTCTCTGAGAAGAGCAGACTGACAGTATGGCCTTCATCAACTCCGCTGATAGAAAAACTGATGGTGATGGCAGAAGCCTGAGGCAACTTTATGAGAGAGATAGATGTGGTTATATAGGAGGAATTAAGAAGAAGACCGCTTATTCATTAAAATAAAAAATAAAATAAAGAAGTTGTACATATAAGAATAAAAAAAGATTCAGTGGTCTATTATTACATTAAACAATATCTGGAAAAAATCTCCAACTCAGATAACAAAATTTCATGTCACAGCAGAACATGACAAACAACAGTATAGAAACTCCAAACCATAATCATCATGTGTGTGTGTGAGAAGCAGTTAAGGCTCCTGAGTGTCATCAATAGTAATGCTGTTTGCTGGGAGAAATCTACACGAGCTTAGTAAACATCCTTTCTGCTCTGATACTTCTGACATTGCATTTTGTCTAAATGCATCCATTACTGCAAAGTTTGAACATTATATGAAAAAGTACTAAAGAAGCTAATGCTTTGATTTTTAAATATTATTTTTTTTAAACCAGTATTAGCAGTTGTGTCCAAATAAAAAATGCTATCAGGCCTGGCTCAGTACATTATGTGTTCAGCAGTGTTTTGAGAGGCATCAAACACAAATAAATGCTTCTAAATTTATGATGGACTTCAGATAAATTTAACAGGTAGTCCAACAGCAGATACTGCAGTAGCAGAATGCAGTGTTACAGACTTCACTATACTGGGTCCAGTTTTATGGGGTGGGGTTACCCGTTCCCTTCATCGCTGCCTGCCTTACCTAACTCAAGAGCAGAGTCAGGTACAAATTTACAGGCTGGGTAGACTTGAGTGTGACCCAGTACCTTTGCCACGAGAGGCAAGCACTTTTAACCGCTCTGCCAACTGGACGATGTAGGCAAATTTACAGCATGAAAAATTCACAGTAGCAGTCCCCAAGAGTCAAACTTCCTCTATTTTGCAAAGAAGTTTCTATCACAATAAAACAGAATGGCTTCATACGTGTCACTCATTATCAATAATTTTAGACAGAAAACATTAACTACAGCAGTACAGTTACATGAAATACTAGCTGGCCGTGCCATAAATCTTATTTCACTCTAATCTTTTGTTCTGCAGCCCATGTAACACAAGACAGCGGCATTCAACATGCTATACATGACCTATCTGACTAGCCCAAGTCTGACTGACATACTGAACAGATAGTTAATGATCTATAATGACATACTGAACAGATAGTTAATGATCTATAATGACATACTGAACAGATAGTTAATGATCTCCAATGACATACTGAACAGATAGTTAATTATCTATAATGACATAAGGAATAGATAGTTAATGATCTATAATGACATAGGGAACAGATAGTTAATGATCTATAATGACATACTGAACAGATAGCTTATTATCTATAATGACATACTGAACAGATAGCTTATGATCTATAATGACATACTGAACAGATAGTTAATGATCGATAATGACATACTGAACAGATAGTGAATGATCGATAATGACATACTGAACAGATAGTTAATGATCTATAATGACATATTGAACAGACAGTTTATGATCTATGCTAGGAAAAAAGAGTTTAGTGCCCTTAGGTTGGTTCAAAACTAAGTGAGTAGAATATAACTCTTTATAATAGTGATTTTCAATGACCGAAATGGTGAACATTGTGTCCTCGGAATAGACCCTGACATCATTACCAGAATTGCAATGCTATTGACCCCAGATAGAAAGTGAAACAGAGGTAACCCAAAAACAACTTGGCACAGAAAAGAGGAGGCCAAAGTGAAAAGCATGAGCCCAGAGTTGGGGCACCACATGAAGGACAGCCACAGAACAAGCAAAGTGGAGAGAGTTTGTTGCTGCCATACAAGACCACTATTATTTGTTTTACAGACACCGTCTTCTAGTACTTACATACAGTATTACATAAACAGAACCTCCCTTACATGGTGTTTACTTAGCATCATTACTTTAACTTGCCTACCACTGCATAAAAAGAGCCGCACTTCATTTATCCAGTCACTGGCAGCCCGGCGAGACTCTCCATTTAACTGAATCATAAACCTCACAGCAAGATCCAAGTTCCCTTTTTCTATCCAGTATCTGGCGTAGGCTAGTAAGGCAAAAGTGTCTAAGGCATTTAAGTCCACTTCTTCGGTTTCTGAGGCTGCCACAACCTTGTCAAACACTAGCAGTGAGTGTAAATAGGAAATCAGATATCTGTAGAGGGATGTATTGTCTGTATCAACTAGACCCAGCCTGTTGCAGATGCGCATAACTCTGTAGAATCTCTCCTTCAGCTGCTCTTCTGTGCTCACACCGCGATCAAGTGCAACATCAGGAAAACTGTTGGCCACCAGCTGCACAAATGAATTCTGAAAGAAAAAAAATATTTCAACATTTAACTTTTCATAACAATATGTTATAATGGTCCCAGACTCAAAATAGTCAGTTCCTCAAGCACTACAACAAACATATATGGTGGCCAGGTTCTCCTGTTGTGTGCCATCAGCTCAAGGTCTTTCCATGAATTCCTCATCATTTTCATTACTGTCTCCAGCTCTCTTCTCCATGTGTTGCCAAATCTCGAGATTTTTCTAGCAGAAAAGAGGTGCTTCAACAACCCCAAGTTTTCAGCTTTCTCTGGGTTGTATCATAAGCCTCTTTTCCAGAGATCCTTCTTCTGTCTTGGATAGCCGATTTGAATTCTTTCCTTTAGTTGGCTTGTTCATAATGTTTGTTGTAGTTTTTTTTTGCGGTTTAACATTTCTACAGAATGGGGTGGTCATTCCCATGCCCAACCATTGTCACTTTATGTGACATGCATGAAATTATTACCTACTCCTCTGCAATATTTCTGATTAGGAGGATAAGGAATCTGAGACAGTAAACTGTGGATTTAAAAGGTAAAGGATCCCATTACATCCCCATTGAGGCATATTGGGAATATGGTGTTTTTTTTACCATCGGCACACTAGGCGTGATGTGGTCAGCATCATGCCGGCGGCCTGAACCTTCACAGAGTTGCTTTGGTACCCAATTCATGAGGCTGGGTCGACCCCAGAGCTGTCTACGTCTAAAAAATCCCACCTCGACTAAGGATCGAAGCAGACCACAGAGCTGGGAAGCCAGTGCACTAACCATTGCACTACCACGGTTCTAAACTGTGGGTTTATGTATTATTTTATGTAGTATGCAACTTTTACGCTGTCAAAACTTACAGTTTATACAATTTTAGTAATAGACAATTTCTATTTTATTGTAATCTACAATTTATATTTTTGTTTTTGTCATAGTCATCAGCATCACCCTTCAGCTCCTCAAGAAGCTGTAATCTACCAAGCATGTCATAATGAGTGATGAAGGAGAGTTGGGCATGAGGCCAGCTACCCCCATCCTATAGAAACTGTAAGCCATAACAACTTGAAAAATAATAAACTGCTAACTCAAATATATTATCAATGAAATGATTCATTTCGTTGACTACTACAGCTGTTAAGTTGTGTGGGAAGAATGTGTGGTGTTCTTGGGTCAGTCTGGTAGCCTTGGTGATCATCAGTCTGTTCTTCTAACATGGTTTAACTACTTCATCAAAACGTATCTTCTTTTATCATCTGTCCTGTGTGATTCGCTTCCGTAGATAGCGCTGTTGCCATTGGGATGGTCCTGGGTTCGATTCTCCGGTGATCCTATCACTTCAGTTGTTTTTCTGTTGTCTAGCTTTCTACTTTATTTCTCACGAGTGCCTGAAACAAACCTTTATGTGTGTAATATTTATTTATTTTCTGATAGAGAAACTGGCTGCTCACTTGTTTCTCCTGTTCTTAGTAAGTGGAAAAATTCATAGATAATGTTGGTCCTTTTCAGGACTTAGTATCTATCGCTGATTGGGTTTGCAGTCAACAGAGTTGACTCTTTTTTTTTAATGGTAAATGCGCTCTGATATAACCAAATAGGTTGAAAGTAACGCTCCTCGATAGAAGAATGCAAAAACCGAACCAAAATATATTTTAAAAAAACCTACTGGCTGCTTTGTCAGTCAAAGCTCAGCCAAAAACATTTCATAGCAATCCATGCCAGCCTTGCTGCTATCATGGTGACTTCATGAAAACATTTAAAAATAAAAAAATTGAATTGCCTAGAAATCCTATTCTTTCATCTCTCCCCATTTGACAATTTGGGAGTAGAAACTCTAAAATGACCATCACAGAACAAAATCACTCATAAACATAGAAGCTCTGCATCGTGAGAAAATTCTATTTTCAACATTTTTTCAACATAATTTTATAACTGTTTAACTTGTCTTTGCAGCTGTCATTCTGTGGACTAATTTTCAGTCTGATATATTTTAAAATTGTATTACCTTATGAAGAACAACTTATAAAGAAACCAACAACACAATAACCTGCAACATAATTAGCAGCCCATTCTTTTTTAATCCACTACTACTTAACTGTAGTTGGAATTGACTCAAATTCTTTAGTATGTTGGTATGTCAGGCAGCTTGTTTATAGTCCAGTGCCCTTGCTATCAGGTTTCCGTTACTTCATCAAGCTAGCGTTCTTTGGACATCCTGCTGATGTTCTATTTTAGAAATCTGTGTTATGTAAGTTGGTCTCTTTTACCAAGTAAATAGATAATGGACAACAATTTGAAGACATAAATTAACCTGGCATCTATGGCAAGCAAATGTGTTAATTACTGCAGTGGCTTTAACCTTTTGAACCCGAGGTCCCGAAATTTCGGTCCGTGTGTAAATAATCCGTACTCCGAGCGACCAATTTTTCAGCCTGACACACCTAGCTTAGCAGTACGGGGACGGAATGGAAATGTGTGAAAAATAATGACGTCAGGAAGTACACGTCTTGTGGAATGTTACACCAAAATGGTGGCGCCCACGAAGTGATAATATTTTGCAATTTTTTAACTGATTTCATAATGAAAAGGCGTGTTGAAAATCCAGGAAATAGCCGTTCTAAAAGGCTAACAATGGAACAAGCTGTTGAACTTATGCTCAATGATTCGGAGGATGATGAATTAGATTTAGATGGTGATTATTCTGAAAGTGACATCGAAATTGAATCGAGTGACGAAACTTGTGAATCAGATTATGATCAAGCTAGTTCTAACCCTGTTCCTGGCCCCTCAGGGGATCGGGCTATGGTGCAGGGGCGTGGAAAGGGGCGTATCCCACACAACGTATCAAGTAAATTTGATACAGGTTGGTCTACCGCAAATATATTTAGACCTATGTTTACCGTAGACACAACATTTGTGGAACAGATAGGCCCCAAGAATATTCCAGATTCCATTTCTCCTGAGAGTAAAGCCATTGAATTTTTGGAACTTTTCCTCAACAGTAATTTCTGGCACAATTTGTGTGAGCAGACAAACAGATGTGCTGAGCAAGTAAAAAGCAAAAAGCCAACCAGCTACTATGCTAAAAATTATAAAGATGTAACAGTGCCAGAGGTAAAAGCATTCTTTGGACTGCGTCTTCAAATGGAGCACAGTGTGAATAAACCACGTTACGAAGATTACTGGTCCAGCTTGTCTTCGAACTTCATTTCGCAAACTCCTGGATTTCGCACTGTAATGGAACGCGATCGCTTTCTTGCTATATGGACATTTCTTCATCTTGTAGATGAAGAGGACCCTGCTCTGGATAAAGCAGATAAACTGTACAAAGTAAGGTCCATGCTGAATTTGTTGCTTCCAAGATTTCGATATTATTATTCACCCTCACAACACTTGAGTTTAGACGAGGGCATGATCCCCACTAAAAGCAGACTTGCCTTCAAACAATATATAAAATCAAAGCCCATAAAGTGGGGAATAAAGGCTTACATGGCATGTGAAGCGAGCTCGGGCTATATTCTAAATTTAGAAATTTACACTGGAAAAACAGAGGATGTTATTCCAGAACTCGGTGTTGTTGGTAGTGTCGTCATCAGGATTTTGACTTCAGGTGATTTGGCAAACAAAAACCATATTCTTGTCATGGACAGATTTTATAACAGTGTAACTCTCTTTGACAAGTTATACAGTGATTATGGAACACTTGCAGTAGGGACAGCAATGACAAATAGGAAATATTATCCAAAAGAACTGTCAGGAAAGAAGAAAATGTGCAAGGGGCAATCAGAATTTGTCTGTTTCAATAACACTGTTTGCCTTGTATGGATGGACCAAAGACCCATCAATTTTATATCTAATTATCATAACCCTAATAATAATCTAATTATTATTATTATTATTATTATCATAACCCAACAGACATGGGAACTGTTAGAAGGAGAAACAAGGATGGAACAACTGTGGATGTTCAAACTCCACAACTCTGTATTGACAATACTTTCATGGGTGGCTGCGATGTCAACGACCAAGTTTGTCGTCTCAATAAAATGCGCCGGCATTATCGCTGGCCTCGACGGCTCATAGTGAAATTTTTCATGTGGGCATGCAATAATGCCTATATACTAATGAATAAATACAATCCTCACAATGTAACTGGAAAACGCTACAGAACATTTGGTATGTTCATGAATGAAATCTGTTTATCATTCATTGGCGATTACAGAACAGCGGCAATGAAGCTTCACAACCGTGCTGATGCACATCAGAGGCTGCAAAATGTGGGCTTGCATCATACTCAAGTGTCTCCACAAGCTACTGGCAATAACATTTGTGTTGTGTGTGCATACAAATTCAACAAACATGTTAGTGACTTCCCAGACATGGCCTACAAAGACAGACCATTAAAAAAAGTGAAGACTAAATTCTGGTGTAAATATTGTGAAAGCTATCTGTGCCTAAAGGAAGGGTCTACATGCTGGGAGGACTGGCACAATAAGCAGGAATATTGGAGATGATCAGGTCAGTCAATTTGAGATAAAGTTAGTTGCTTATCCTTTACAGGATGTGGCAATCAACCCCAGCTTTTATTGGCTGTTTGTGATTTTTCTAGGCAATTTTTTCATTCAGTAGTTTGCCATTGCTTTCTGAACGGTACGGCGCTTATACCATTGTTAAAAATCCACACAAAGATGCTACCAAACCGCCTGCAGCAGGTTTCGAACCTGGTATATCTGGATTATGAAACTGCGTTCATTTCCATTAGGCCACAGACGCCAATTTGAGATAGAATAGTTAAAACTGACCATATGGTTTTGTCACAGTAACTAGTTTTGCTTATGTGTCTTTTTTGTGCATGTTTTGCTCAGGAGCCCAGGGGAATGGGATTTTACAGGCTGGGTGGCCAGGGTTCAAAGGGTTAAGATTACTACACACGCAAAAAAGAATTTAGAATATTGGGACTCCTTTTTCTAACCCAAAAAATATTTATGTCCAATATGTCTTTTTCCATGTTGATAAACTAAATGACTCAGAAACTTACAGAAAACAATAAGATAGCTAAGAGAAAAAAAAAAGACGAATAAAAAAATAAGCATAAAAATGATTAGTAAAGTGGTCAGGTCATATAAACAAGCTTGTTCTGACATACCAAACCGTACCTCTCCACTGGCTCAAAGCCAATTACCATTGTGTGGTTATTATGCATTCCCCCACTGCAGTGGTTACACAGAATTACTAATCTTTATGACCATGTGAGTTATCAGCAAGCAAGGCAGAATATAAATATCATGAAAAACTTTCATCATTCCACAGTTGAGAACACCAAAATGGGACCTACATACACCACCATGCAGTCAAACTTAGTACCTCATTGCCTGCTTTCAAGATGATTTCCACACTGTTTCTCAGTGGCGTTAATGGCTTCTCATCACTCTCACCACCAAATTTAATCACAGAGCTAAGAGCAATGCAGGCTAGCCACAAATTCTGAGCGCTTCGAGTCAGTTTTTCAGTTGCTGCTCGAGCTGAAATTAAATAACATATATGGTCACTGAAAGACTATACCATTGTATACAGGTCATGATTTGATAATCAACATTCTAAAACCAAATACAGTACAGCCTGGATAAGCGGAATTTGCTTAAGATTTTTTTATGTAAAACTTTTGCCTCATTTTGGCGAGGCGCGTCCCGTTCAACCTAGTCGGTTATATTAGGGCGCATGTCCAAATATAAAAGACCCTTAGGTCTGGGATTGATTATTTGCTTAAGATGAATTTTGGTGCAGTCATAGCAATTTTGCAGTTCCCGGCCAGAATTTTTCTTTGGTAGAAACTCCTGATAAGCAGAATTTTTGATAAGTTGAACATGTTTTAGATGGCCCAAGCAACTTCCGCTTATCCAACTGCACTGTATGCTCAAGCAGTGAGGACATCAAATGGAAGAAACTTTTACAGAGACAAAGAAAATGTATACGTACGAACAAGTAACTTGCCAATACATGATAGGAAACAATTACGTTGTGCTCTTTCTGCAGCATGTCCTGATGATTGCACTAACTCTCCTGTGGTCATTTAGTACCTTTCCATTACATTTCAACTTCACTGGATCTTTGTAGTTAAGTTTATCACTACTTATGGGTCAATGGTCAATACACTATAACATTTTTTAAAGACCTGCAGGCTATTTTAATCAGTGTTCAATTTAGCTTTCACAGTGCAATGCAAGCTTTTCCTGTTTTTTCCTGAAAAACTGGTGGGAATGTGTCATTGTTTATTTCAGGACATTTCACTCAGACAATTAGTTATATGGGAAATCATAAAATAAATAAAAAGTAGAAGATCAAGATGACATGTCTTGACTGGAACCACATGGCTAATGACAAAGAGGAAAACTACTCAATATATGACAACAAACTCTAAACATGAACTCAGATCCATTAGAATGAACTGGGGAAAGCCAAAAATCTGGCATTAAGACAAAATAACTGAATATACTGGAAAAGTATAGAGAAAGATATATGCTCCACTGGAAGCAAAGAGGATAAAGCCAAGTAAATTGGTCAAAACAAGATCAGAGGATGCTTATGAAAAAAGATGGATGGATAAAATAGAAAATTATCTAAAATAATTGAGAACAGAAAGAAAAATTGCAAGAAGACATTAAGAATATGCAGAAGGAAATTTTTTTGAGGCAAAGAAATATGTGATCGTGAGTGATGAAATAAAAGGAGTTATTAACTGTTTTGTCGAAAAGAAAAAGAAAATTCAAACTGGTGTAAATTTTGCAGTTTGATACTAAAAAAATATTCCAAGAACAAACGAAACCAAGAATTAACCAGTTACACAACAATTACAAAATTACCAATAAGTATACTCAAATTGTCTAAGTGAAACAGGTTATGAGAATCAAAACTTCAAATGAAACGTGAAACAAACATATTTTCACCAACATTGTTTGGGAAAAGTTGCGCATGACCATAATTCATTACAACTTAATATATGAGAATGGTGTACTGTAGAAATACTTGATTACTTACTTAGTTATTCCTCTTCTACCTTGAGATGTACAGGTTTGCCAGAGAGAGCACCTTACTACCCTATCAGCTGTCTTCTTTTGGCCTGGTTCTACTCCAGTCCTTTAGGGATTGTCTGATGTTGTCCTCCCAGTGAACACTGCGTCGTTGAGGTGGTGTGAATTCCTGGCTTTTGGTTTCCCATATTTGTCTTCTCCCATTCTACAGACATGGCCAAACTATCATAACTGGGACTGTTCCACTCTGGTCTGCAGGGGTTGGGTTTTGAGGCCATGACATATTATCTGATTGAGTGATCATGTGCCTTTCTGACCACTTTCCTCAGATACATTATTTGTGAGGTTTGCAGCTGGCTTTTGTGGATTGTAGTCATTGCCCATGACGCGAATCTGTAATTCAAGACTGGAACATAGGTGAAGCAATATACAGCCATCATTGTCTTCTAGCCAATTTTTTTTCTATGCTGAGGAATACTCAATTTATGGCCTAGAAGAGTCTCCCAGCAGCTGCTCTTTTGGTAGCCAACTCTTCTTTGGTGCCTCCCTTTCAGTCTTTTACAGCTCCAAGGTATTTAAAGTGGTTGACCTGTTCTAGGGCCTGTCCTCCTAGCATAATCTGATGTCTTTTTTTCCTCTCAGGATATCACCATTATTTTTGGTACTGTAGAAATACACATTTATTTACATTTTTTCCCCCACATTTTTAAGTTATTATTTCTAAGTATCAAGTATCCACTGTATAACTTTTATTATATATATATTTAATAAATCAATAGCATATATTACATATGAGGTAGTGCAGCAGATAAAATAGTATTATTTTCTTTGCTCGAGAGGTAAAAACAGTAAGAAAGGTACTAAAGGGGTACATGATTATTGTAAGTTTGGGAAACACTGTTTTAAAGCACTGGCAATGCTTGTAGAGACATAACTGTTGCAACCATGAAAGTAAAGTCCAGATTTTTACCAACCTTCAATAGCTGCCTCAATGCCCTTTAACCTCGAGATCCATCCAGCCATTTCTATCTGGAACTTCTCTCGCTCCTCCAGAATTCTAAATTGGAGTTCCCTATTAAATTCTGCATTCAACTCCTGTTCCTGCACTGCAAGAACATCTTTCAAGTGATCACTGTGGGCAGCTGCCTGACGTGCCAGCTGTTTTCTCACCTCAGTCTCCAGCTTCACTAAGTATTCCATTTGCTGCATTGGAGATTAACAACATTTACACAGTCAGCACTCAGAAGATAAACAATACGCAGATAAATTTAAAGGCATCCCAGAGATATGATTGATAACTCTTCTTAATCAGCCTTATTTATGGCACAAAAAGCAGTAAATAATAGGTATTTTCGTGATTTGAAACTAGATGCATGCTGTTAGGATGTGATTTTGTTCTTCACTCTGTATTTGGCAACGTGCACACAGTTTTTACAGCAAAATTACCTGATAAGTTGCTAACATAGACTGATACACCGCTGCAAGATAATTATGTGGGGAGCTCCTTTTCAGTTTTTTTATTTCAGCCTGAAGGATACTATTTCATATAGTCAATCATACAAATAAAAAATACCTTTTTAAACTAGGGAGATTTCAGACTAAACCTCTTTAAACCATTTAAAACTACGGTGTCTGGGACCAAAGATACTTTTTCAGCACCCCCAGTGAGAACTCTCGAGCTGGGTACTAAAATATATTTGTGAACGACATGAGATAGGAACATGATCTTTTCTTTGTAAGGTTCATCTTCCCCCCCCCCCCCCCCCTAAAATTACATACACACATGCACACAAACACCCAGAGTAGATCTTAAGAGAGCTCAGTATTTCTAAAGTAGATTCCAAAAGCTCCTGGGTTGCCAAACCCTGTTCTAGACCATTCCAGCTTCATTGTGCTGATCGTTTTCAGTAGGCATTCCTTTAATCTTCCTTCTTTTAAGTTTTTGTAACAGGGCCATGTAATATCTACAGCATACCAATGGTTACGCAAAAAGCTAGATGAATCAACATAATGCCATGAATCAACATATAATACACAGAACTCAAATGCATTTGTACAAAATAGGACATTTACAACAGGAATTCAATATCGAGCCCAAACCACATTTTACTTAGCATAAGTGAAAAGAAGCAGCAGCAGAAGGTTCACTGATCTAGCAAACTCATGATTATTACCGAATGTAAAATGCACAATTTTCATACATTCTAAAATGTATTGTAAAATTTAAAACATATATTAAATTATTTCTCCGTCATTCTTTAGTTATGAATATACTGTATTTAAAAATGTCTTCAAAGAGTTTCAAACACTGGTGCAGGTTATATTCAAACAAATTATTTTCACTATGTCTACTGATCTATGAAAAAACACAGAAACTACTTATAAAAGCACTCCTAATTCATGTGCCTCTAATAACCACTTTTCCAGTGTTTCAGGACTCACTACGTGTACTAAATACATTTTAAAAATGACATTTTTCTGTTTGGTTCATGTAAAAAGACACACTTTTCATCTCTTTTGCACATTTCTGGTATACTTTGAAAGCTAACAGATAATGGAATGCAAGGCTTCTTAAGATAAAGGGGTGCAGAACTTCTAAAAGATTAAGGAACACTGGCCAAGAACACCCTACACAAACTAGTACAAGTAAAGGAAATTATAATCACAGTATGACACATATATAGTATGACACCAGTAGCAGGAATGTTTTACAGACCTTGCCAAAATAATACAAATAACCAAACTTCCTGGATGCCATACTTCAGCAACAGACAAAGCAACCCTAATTTGTAGCTATAAAAAGCTTCACACAGGACATGAAAAAATACATGAATAACTTCAGACACATGCCAGTTTGGATTTTTCTGATTAGACAAATCAAACGGCTCACTAAAGAGGTTTCAGAACAGGCTGATGGGACCCAAAGATGCAGCAATAGAGAATGCAGTCAGCAACCCATAGCTTGACTGCTTGTGTCAGGGTCAGCGAACCAGAGCTGACCAAGACACTACTCCACCTCCACGTGGTGGTCCTGGAAACAGGCTGCATCACTGCAGTCTGGCTGAGAGAGTAGGGATCGAAAAGGGAAGGCAAACCCAGTCCCCAAAAAATGCCGTGCTGAAGTCGGATGTGTCGGCCGAAAGGCGCAGATATCGCAGCTCCGGTGTAAACAGATACAACGCAACCAACGTCCTTTTCAGAACGAATGAGGAAGAAGACGAAGAACAGGCTGAAGAATAACAAAAATATTAGCCTTAGCTTAAGATACTTGCCAGTTTGGATTTTTCAGCTTCATATTCATCCAGTAAATGCTGGCGCTCCTCAGCAAGGGAAATGTCAGTTATTGTGAGATCCTCTTGTCGTTGTTTTTCAAGAGCTATTCCGAGTTTTTGCCTTTCCTGGGCCTGTAGCTCAGAAATTTGTATCTGCAGCTGTTCAATTCTACGACAGGCATGAGCAATCAGTATATTCAGTTCATCCTCTGACAACTTTTTGTCTGCGTAATAATACAATGTCAAACAATTAGGACTGAAATGACAAACATGCTCCTAACTCCCCTGCCACCCCATAGGAATGCTGTATTTCATTACATTTTGTAATTACATTGCTATTTCTACATGAAACATAAAACAGCTCTCATGATAGCTAAGAGAAAGTAAAGAACAGTTTATCAGCTTTTAAGAGCAAAAAAAAAAAAAAAAAACAGTTTAAGGTTCTCGTTACATACTCATTGAGGCATATTGGGAATATCTTGACCATCGGTGTCACGAAATGGATTTAGGACTAGAGACTGTCTACCTATAGTGACAAGACACTAGTGAGAAGGAAGACTGGAAAATTAGATTCAGATAGAAATATAGTGCAAAAAGTGAAAGTTGAGACCATTGGCTCCGAGGTTGAGAACCGAGGTTGATTCTTTCCTCGCCACTTCGGACGTTTAAATTGCTATGGCCTCGAACCACCTCTAACTACCCTATGGGGATAAGGTTCAATTTAAGCTTCACAAACACCAAGATACAGACAACATATAGCTACTGTACTTAAATGAGATGACTGATGCCAGCTACAATTTATACAAGTTTATTATACACCTATACACAAACTCATATACATGTCAAAATACATGAAGTGCGAGGATGCACACCTGAAACAAAATCAAGCACAGTTAAAAATGCATCAACCCCAACCCTTCTCCCACAATTGCAACCTGTATGGAGAAAGAAGGTAAGGTTAACTGAAATGAACTACACTGCACTTGATGTCGCCTACACTCCAAACTAGCTGTTCTAAATTCTAACTCTAACTCTAAGTCCACTGATAGCTGGAACGACGGCGAAGTGACTACACAATCTCTGCACAGACTTCGGTTCTACACAGCCTATCCTGGAATCTCCTGAACACAACTAACTGCACCTCTAAACTTCAGCAGCTGTCCTCTGCTATGATTCACCAAAACTAACAGTTCTGCCTATCTGTGCTGACTTCAGTAGAGAGAATGTTTACCCTCTCTCTCTCTCCACTAACTCTGGAATTGATGACTGAGGTTTAACAGAACCCCACTGGATTCTGGACTGGAACTGTAGCTGACTTCTACCACTCTGAAATTACCTGCCCGAGTACCTATAACTGGGCCGTCGGCTTTATTATGGCCGTGAAGAAGCGAACATAAAATTACCACAACGCTGGCAGCCTGCCAAATCTGCGTGTGTAACGAGCGTCAGAGCTCAGGATTTATCCACAAAAATCCTATTCGCTGGAAAATGTCTTCCCCTGGCTGGGAAAACGTATTTTCTTCCTCTCCTTCCACTACTGGCAACTAACGTAAAACCCTTGCGGTTCTGCGAATGCCCCAACTTTGCCGTGGGAGAAATTTTGTGGTCTCAAAATTCCGCTCTCGTTCCCACAAAGCCGGTACCTGCTGTTTTAGACAAAACAAAACAACAGCTAAACAAACCATAATAATACATTTCAACTAACAATTAACTTCCTTACTCTTCACCACGAATAACTCCCCTCTCTACCTGAGCCTACAAAGTAAACATTGGCTAAACCCAGATCGCTTGTTCTGCCTGACTAACTCCGAGCAACAACAATATTTTCAATGGCCCGTCTGGGCAGACGTACTGTGGCCTACTTCTTACGCTGACACTAATGCCGTAATGTTTAACACAACTAAAACTAGCCTTCTCTAGGAATTCCTAAAATTCCCGTCAATAATAGTAATCACATTCAAAATGTAATACAAAATAATTCCCTTTAAAATTACTTCTCCCATCTTCTGAATTCACAGAACAATAATGCACAATCAATAACATATAATCCTGTTTACGCTAGCATCTACCTGCCGTCAAAAGTTATACATAACCCCCGATTATCAAATTGAAAACCCCGTAGTTCCGCCACGTGGTGCCGCAGTTTTTCAACCACGCGCTCCTGCATACATTCATTACTGATAGCACACACGTGCTCCAATTAATACCTCTATCACTTCCGTCCACAGATATATGCGTAACTATATAAATAGCGAGCATCAATACTCTCACTAAAATCACAAATAAAAATACACATTACACACGCTCCCGACTATTCTGTAAATACATATGATTCGCAGATGCGAGTTTCTCTCCCGACCGACTTTGCAATAATACAAAGCGGTGATATCTCAACTTTTAAACCATGCCGCTATTCTTTCAACAAGGAATTAAATGGACCTAGTTTCTCATGTCTATCACTCAGATCGAATTGATGGCTCTGGAGTTAAGAATTAAATTAAACTAAACTGCCCAAAGAAACTTAAATGATCGGCTAGGACTAGAAAAATTAAATAAAGTCCTCACGCAAAAATTCATGCTTACCAAATCTCGAATGTCCAACTGAAGGCAATCGACAATATGCTTCTGGCACCCGGCTTTGGCAATTTTTTCATTAAAAGAGAAAGAAGCTATGAAATATAGGCTTTTTATAATCAAGACCCCCACGCGCCGACTTCATGACGTCATATGCGCGGCGTGGTTCTAAAGCCAATCGGAGCTCTGCATTTCAACTGCAGTTATCTCTCAGCCAATCAGAACCTTAGATCTTTCTGATGCAACCAGTTTCTGCTAGACAAAGAACCGGGAATTGGTCCTAGCCCTATACTGCGGAAATGAAGCAAAAATGGCCGCAAATAATTTAACTCCCGAAAAATGCGTATATGGCCACGCAATATCTTTAAAAAAAGACAATCTGGTGCCAATCCTGATCTAGCATCTATAATCTTTCTTCTAGAAAAATACTGTCTAATTCCCTACACCCCCATTCTAAACACATAGATCAAACTCCATCGTGATCTCATCTTGAAAAAAACGTAAATAATAGAAGGAGAAGAAACATGGAGAAGGATTTTTACCTGTAATCCCTCCTAAAATAGTGTATAAATAATGCAAAGAGAAAGACATGGGGCCTTCTGAAAAAATAAATTACAGTATAGTATCACATTACTCCCCCCTTTTGAAGTACGGGATTCCGTGCTAGATTACTGGAACTTGTATTCTTTTCAGACTGGCCCCTATCTAGGTCTCCAGAGCTGTTGGTATGCCCTAAAGTTGTAAGATCACAACTGGTGAATACCGCCTTGCGACCGCAACACAAATGGTCGCTCTTCCTCTTTTCTCTCCCTCTGTCTTTGAATCGCTCTGCAACTGGCAGGCGGCTGGGCCAATCAACCATAACATACCTCCTTCCTGTGTGCACCTGGCCATGTTTACCTAATTTTCTCCTCCAGGGTTTCTTCCTGATAAGTGTTCTTGGCCTTGGGGGAGTACAGCTCCCGCACAACTCCCTGACCACTGTACAGGTAATTAGCGGGTTATGTGCTGTCCGATAAAGGCTATTCGCTGGGTGTTTACGTTTGTATGGCCTGTACCTGGTTGACCTGAGATACCTGCGGCCGACTGTAATGTCCCTCGAGCGAGAATCACTGTTCCAAAATTGGAAAAGTTTGTTGGCCAAAGAAACGCGCACCTGTTTCTTCTTCTTCCTCTCCATAACTACTCCCATGCTCCGGTGGGAGAGTCGATCTCTCTTCAGACCTGTGCCCTCCAATGGCGGGTCTGGAACTTCCCTTGCCTTGTCCGGCGAAATGCTGGCTTGGTCAACTGCCATGACCGAATTGCTATGTAGAGGCCTGGCGATGGCGACTACCTTGCTGCTCATCAGCGGGTTTGAAACCGCTGGTACCTTAAAATGAAGATGCCCCATCTCGGGTTCCTCTGGTGTCGAGTTTCCGATCTCTTGCTTGGTTTCTACTGAATTCTCACTGATCCCAGTAGCTTCTATCTTGGGGAAAAGATAGGTAATATCTGCCCCTGGCAGTGGTTCTGTGATCGCTCTTCCCCTACCAATATGAAGCGGGACAGAGCTCTCCAAAATAGCTCCTTGCAAATGCGTAAGGTCGCTTTTCTCACTCTTTTCTGGCCTGAAAAGTTGGTGAGATGAACCTGTAGACCACGGGAGCTCTCCGTCTAACACCCTGGTTCTACCTTCAACCTTGCCCTCCCCTGTGAGAGTTACTGGCGTCAGTTGGAATGTGTCCTGCAGTGACACTTGACGGTTTAAGATCCCGTTAGATCGCGGAGAATCTGAGATAAAGCTCTCAGTGACTTGTTCTACTGTTCCTTGAATACAGTTCTTGTCAGTATGTCCCTCTCCTGAAGGAGCTAATACCATCGGGGGCCTAATTCCCGACGACAAAGAATGTACTTCCACAATCACCACTGTTTTGCCATTAGGCTGCACAGGGATGTCAGGCGAATGCGCCTCTGCCTGTTGTTTTTCGCTGTCCCGCTGGGGAGCTGGCGAAACATGCCTTATTAGGGATTCGAACCCTGACCTCGACTTTCCGTGTCGAGTATGTTGTGCTCTCTCACGAGCATGGGAGAATCGGTAGCCATCCGAATTATAATGCTTGCTCGCATTATTCCCCCTGTTATGCAGTTTCCACGCCTGGGATCGCTTCGTAATCTTCCCAGCGTTGCAAGGTCTGCTTTCCTTACTTAACTCCCTCCCTTGTTTGGGCTTCGGGTCCATTTCCAACGGAAAGTCCTTTTCCTGGAGTTGGGGCGCGGTTTGAGCCGACACGTTTGCTATGGGCGCAAGTTTTTCAGAGGGGTTGTCCCTTTCTAGTCGCTCCTTTTCCCATTGTTGTCTTTCTATTTCCCGTTCTTGTTTCTTCTTTCCGATTTCTGGACCATTTCTATTCCTTGTTCTATGAATTCTCGGATGAATGCTTCGCTGTCCCCAGCTTTTGCACAGGTCCATGCCAACGCTAGACGATTGCCAAATAAGTTGTCTACCTCATATTGCCCCTGCAGGCTTTCTGCATATTCCAGAAGGGGTGGAATTTCGCTGTCACCATACTCCATGAACTTAGCTACCTCAAGTGCAATCTTATGTACTTTATCGAGATCAGCCATGTTACCTGCAAATTCTGCCGTAAGCTCACAAATATAGAGACGTGAAGGCCCCATAACTTCCCGTTACCTACTAGGAAAAATGCTGTCGCAAAAACCCGAACTCAGACTAACACCAAGTCTGACTAATAACTACCTGAAAAAAATTCAAGTTATCCAGCTACCCAAAACCCGAATTTACTTTCCTGTCAAGAAAAAAATTCGATTAGCCATCAATTACTTCTAAGTCATAAACAACCTTACTACAACTATCATCTAACTAACTGTAACCTGTGGAAAAAAACTTATAGCTGGATCAGTCTTAATATAGCTCAAGTCTAGGGGATATTATAAAGAAAATCTATTTCCAGAACTTTCTACAGAGACAATCTATGAATCTAGAATTGATCCCAACAAAGATGATCCCAAGGACGACGCCACCCACTTTGTCAAGATCACAGAATTGAACGTAACAAAGATGATTCACCGGACGATAGCACCCACTTTGTCACGAAATGGATTTAGGACTAGAGACTGTCTACCTATAGTGACAAGACACTAGTGAGAAGGAAGACTGGAAAATTAGATTCAGATAGAAATATAGTGCAAAAAGTGAAAGTTGAGACCATTGGCTCCGAGGTTGAGAACCGAGGTTGATTCTTTCCTCGCCACTTCGGACGTTTAAATTGCTATGGCCTCGAACCACCTCTAACTACCCTATGGGGATAAGGTTCAATTAAGATTCACAAACACCAAGGTACAGACAACATATAGCTACTGTACTAAAGGAAAATGACTGATGCCAGCTACAATTTATACAAGTTTATTATACACCTATACACAAACTCATATACATGTCAAAATACATGAAGTGCGAGGATGCACACCTGAAACAAAATCAAGCACAGTTAAAAATGCATCAACCCCAACCCTTCTCCCACAATTGCAACCTGTATGGAGAAAGAAGGTAAGGTTAACTGAAATGAACTACACTGCACTTGATGTCGCCTACACTCCAAACTAGCTGTTCTAAATTCTAACTCTAACTCTAAGTCCACTGATAGCTGGAACGACGGCGAAGTGACTACACAATCTCTGCACAGACTTCGGTTCTACACAGCCTATCCTGGAATCTCCTGAACACAACTAACTGCACCTCTAAACTTCAGCAGCTGTCCTCTGCTATGATTCACCAAAACTAACAGTTCTGCCTATCTGTGCTGACTTCAGTAGAGAGAATGTTTACCCTCTCTCTCTCCACTAACTCTGGAATTGATGACTGAGGTTTAACAGAACCCCACTGGATTCTGGACTGGAACTGTAGCTGACTTCTACCACTCTGAAATTACCTGCCCGAGTACCTATAACTGGGCCGTCGGCTTTATTATGGCCGTGAAGAAACGAACATAAAATTACCACAACGCTGGCAGCCTGCCAAATCTGCGTGTGTAACGAGCGTCAGAGCTCAGGATTTATCCACAAAAATCCTATTCGCTGGAAAATGTCTTCCCCTGGCTGGGAAAACGTATTTTCTTCCTCTCCTTCCACTACTGGCAACTAACGTAAACCCCTTGCGGTTCTGCGAATGCCCCAACTTTGCCGTGGGAGAAATTTTGTGGTCTCAAAATTCCGCTCTCATTCCCACAAAGCCGGTACCTGCTGTTTTAGACAAAACAAAACAACAGCTAAACAAACCATAATAATACATTTCAAATAACAATTAACTTCCTTACTCTTCACCACGTAACTCCCCTCTCTACCTGAGCCTACAAAGTAAACATTGGCTAACCCAGATCGCTTGTTCTGCCTGACTAACTCCGAGCAACAACAATATTTTCAATGGCCCGTCTGGGCAGACGTACTGTGGCCTACTTCTTACGCTGACACTAATGCCGTAATGTTTAACACAACTAAAACTAGCCTTCTCTAGGAATTCCTAAAATTCCCGTCAATAATAGTAATCACATTCAAAATGTAATACAAAATAATTCCCTTTAAAATTACTTCTCCCATCTTCTGAATTCACAGAACAATAATGCACAATCAATAACATATAATCCTGTTTACGCTAGCATCTACCTGCCGTCAAAAGTTATACATAACCCCCGATTATCAAATTGAAAACCCCGTAGTTCAGCCACGTGGTGCCGCAGTTTTTTTCAACCACGCGCTCCTGCATACATTCATTACTGATAGCACACACGTGCTCCAATTAATACCTCTATCACTTCCGTCCACAGATATATGCGTAACTATATAAATAGCGAGCATCAATACTCTCACTAAAATCACAAATAAAAATACACATTACACACGCTCCCGACTATTCTGTAAATACATATGATTCGCAGATGCGAGTTTCTCTCCCGACCGACTTTGCAATAATACAAAGCGGTGATATCTCAACTTTTAAACCATGCCGCTATTCTTTCAACAAGGAATTAAATGGACCTAGTTTCTCATGTCTATCACTCAGATCGAATTGATGGCTCTGGAGTTAAGAATTAAATTAAACTAAACTGCCCAAAGAAACTTAAATGATCGGCTAGGACTAGAAAAATTAAATAAAGTCCTCACGCAAAAATTCATGCTTACCAAATCTCGAATGTCCAACTGAAGGCAATCGACAATATGCTTCTGGCACCCGGCTTTGGCAATTTTTTCATTAAAAGAGAAAGAAGCTATGAAATATAGGCTTTTTATAATCAAGACCCCCACGCGCCGACTTCATGACGTCATATGCGCGGCGTGGTTCTAAAGCCAATCGGAGCTCTGCATTTCAACTGCAGTTATCTCTCAGCCAATCAGAACCTTAGATCTTTCTGATGCAACCAGTTTCTGCTAGACAAAGAACCGGGAATTGGTCCTAGCCCTATACTGCGGAAATGAAGCAAAAATGGCCGCAAATAATTTAACTCCCGAAAAATGCGTATATGGCCACGCACTATCTTTAAAAAAAGACAATCTGGTGCCAATCCTGATCTAGCCTCTATAATCTTTCTTCTAGAAAAATACTGTCCAATTCCCTACACCCCCATTCTAAACACATAGATCAAACTCCATCGTGATCTCATCTTGAAAAAACGTAAATAATAGAAGGAGAAGAAACATGGAGAAGGATTTCCTGTAATCCCTCCTAAAAATAGTGTATAAATAATGCAAAGAGAAAGACATGGGGCCTTCTGAAAAAATAAATTACAGTATAGTATCACATTACTCCCCCCTTTTGAAGTACGGGATTCCGTGCTAGATTACTGGAACTTGTATTCTTTTCAGACTGGCCCCTATCTAGGTCTCCAGAGCTGTTGGTATGCCCTAAAGTTGTAAGATCACAACTGGTGAATACCGCCTTGCGACCGCAACACAAATGGTCGCTCTTCCTCTTTTCTCTCCCTCTGTCTTTGAATCGCTCTGCAACTGGCAGGCGGCTGGGCCAATCAACCATAACATACCTCCTTCCTGTGTGCACCTGGCCATGTTTACCTAATTTTCTCCTCCAGGGTTTCTTCCTGATAAGTGTTCTTGGCCTTGGGGGAGTACAGCTCCCGCACAACTCCCTGACCACTGTACAGGTAATTAGCGGGTTATGTGCTGTCCGATAAAGGCTATTCGCTGGGTGTTTACGTTTGTATGGCCTGTACCTGGTTGACCTGAGATACCTGCGGCCGACTGTAATGTCCCTCGAGCGAGAATCACTGTTCCAAAATTGGAAAAGTTTGTTGGCCAAAGAAACGCGCACCTGTTTTTTTCTTCTTCCTCTCCATAACTACTCCCATGCTCCGGTGGGAGAGTCGATCTCTCTTCAGACCTGTGCCCTCCAATGGCGGGTCTGGAACTTCCCTTGCCTTGTCCGGCGAAATGCTGGCTTGGTCAACTGCCATGACCGAATTGCTATGTAGAGGCCTGGCGATGGCGACTACCTTGCTGCTCATCAGCGGGTTTGAAACCGCTGGTACCTTAAAATGAAGATGCCCCATCTCGGGTTCCTCTGGTGTCGAGTTTCCGATCTCTTGCTTGGTTTCTACTGAATTCTCACTGATCCCAGTAGCTTCTATCTTGGGGAAAAGATAGGTAATATCTGCCCCTGGCAGTGGTTCTGTGATCGCTCTTCCCCTACCAATATGAAGCGGGACAGAGCTCTCCAAAATAGCTCCTTGCAAATGCGTAAGGTCGCTTTTCTCACTCTTTTCTGGCCTGAAAAGTTGGTGAGATGAACCTGTAGACCACGGGAGCTCTCCGTCTAACACCCTGGTTCTACCTTCAACCTTGCCCTCCCCTGTGAGAGTTACTGGCGTCAGTTGGAATGTGTCCTGCAGTGACACTTGACGGTTTAAGATCCCGTTAGATCGCGGAGAATCTGAGATAAAGCTCTCAGTGACTTGTTCTACTGTTCCTTGAATACAGTTCTTGTCAGTATGTCCCTCTCCTGAAGGAGCTAATACCATCGGGGGCCTAATTCCCGACGACAAAGAATGTACTTCCACAATCACCACCGTTTTGCCATTAGGCTGCACAGGGATGTCAGGCGAATGCGCCTCTGCCTGTTGTTTTTCGCTGCCCGCTGGGGAGCTGGCGAAACATGCCTTATTAGGGATTCGAACCCTGACCTCGACTTTCCGTGTCGAGTATGTTGTGCTCTCTCACGAGCATGGGAGAATCGGTAGCCATCCGAATTATAATGCTTGCTCGCATTATTCCCCCTGTTATGCAGTTTCCACGCCTGGGATCGCTTCGTAATCTTCCCAGCGTTGCAAGGTCTGCTTTCCTTACTTAACTCCCTCCCTTGTTTGGGCTTCGGGTCCATTTCCAACGGAAAGTCCTTTTCCTGGAGTTGGGGCGCGGTTTGAGCCGACACGTTTGCTATGGGCGCAAGTTTTTTCAGAGGGGTTGTCCCTTTCTAGTCGCTCCTTTTCCCATTGTTGTCTTTCTATTTCCCGTTCTTGTTTTCTTCTTTCCGATTTCTGGACCATTTCTATTCCTTGTTCTATGAATTCTCGGATGAATGCTTCGCTGTCCCCAGCTTTTGCACAGGTCCATGCCAACGCTAGACGATTGCCAAATAAGTTGTCTACCTCATATTGCCCCTGCAGGCTTTCTGCATATTCCAGAAGGGGTGGAATTTCGCTGTCACCATACTCCATGAACTTAGCTACCTCAAGTGCAATCTTATGTACTTTATCGAGATCAGCCATGTTACCTGCAAATTCTGCCGTAAGCTCACAAATATAGAGACGTGAAGGCCCCATAACTTCCCGTTACCTACTAGGAAAAATGCTGTCGCAAAAACCCGAACTCAGACTAACACCAAGTCTGACTAATAACTACCTGAAAAAAATTCAAGTTATCCAGCTACCCAAAACCCGAATTTACTTTCCTGTCAAGAAGAAAATTCGATTAGCCATCAATTACTTCTAAGTCATAAACAACCTTACAACCACTATCATCTATACTAACTGGAACCTGTGGAAAAAAACTTATAGCTGGATCAGTCTTAATATAGCTCAAGTCTAGGGGATATTATAAAGAAAATCTATTTTTCAGAACTTCCTACAGAGACAATCTATGAATCTAGAATTGATCCCAACAAAGATGATCCCAAGGACGACGCCACCCACTTTGTCAAGATCACAGAATTGAACGTAACAAAGATGATTCACCGGACGATAGCACCCACTTTGTCACGAAATGGATTTAGGACTAGAGACTGTCTACCTATAGTGACAAGACACTAGTGAGAAGGAAGACTGGAAAATTAGATTCAGATAGAAATATAGTGCAAAAAGTGAAAGTTGAGACCATTGGCTCCGAGGTTGAGAACCGAGGTTGATTCTTTCCTCGCCACTTCGGACGTTTAAATTGCTATGGCCTCGAACCACCTCTAACTACCCTATGGGGATAAGGTTCAATTAAGATTCACAAACACCAAGGTACAGACAACATATAGCTACTGTACTAAAGGAAATGACTGATGCCAGCTACAATTTATACAAGTTTATTATACACCTATACACAAACTCATATACATGTCAAAATACATGAAGTGCGAGGATGCACACCTGAAACAAAATCAAGCACAGTTAAAAAATGCATCAACCCCAACCCTTCTCCCACAATTGCAACCTGTATGGAGAAAGAAGGTAAGGTTAACTGAAATGAACTACACTGCACTTGATGTCGCCTACACTCCAAACTAGCTGTTCTAAATTCTAACTCTAACTCTAAGTCCACTGATAGCTGGAACGACGGCGAAGTGACTACACAATCTCTGCACAGACTTCGGTTCTACACAGCCTATCCTGGAATCTCCTGAACACAACTAACTGCACCTCTAAACTTCAGCAGCTGTCCTCTGCTATGATTCACCAAAACTAACAGTTCTGCCTATCTGTGCTGACTTCAGTAGAGAGAATGTTTACCCTCTCTCTCTCCACTAACTCTGGAATTGATGACTGAGGTTTAACAGAACCCCACTGGATTCTGGACTGGAACTGTAGCTGACTTCTACCACTCTGAAATTACCTGCCCGAGTACCTATAACTGGGCCGTCGGCTTTATTATGGCCGTGAAGAAGCGAACATAAAATTACCACAACGCTGGCAGCCTGCCAAATCTGCGTGTGTAACGAGCGTCAGAGCTCAGGATTTATCCACAAAAATCCTATTCGCTGGAAAATGTCTTCCCCTGGCTGGGAAAACGTATTTTCTTCCTCTCCTTCCACTACTGGCAACTAACGTAAAACCCTTGCGGTTCTGCGAATGCCCCAACTTTGCCGTGGGAGAAATTTTGTGGTCTCAAAATTCCGCTCTCATTCCCACAAAGCCGGTACCTGCTGTTTTAGACAAAACAAAACAACAGCTAAACAAACCATAATAATACATTTCAACTAACAATTAACTTCCTTACTCTTCACCACGTAACTCCCCTCTCTACCTGAGCCTACAAAGTAAACATTGGCTAACCCAGATCGCTTGTTCTGCCTGACTAACTCCGAGCAACAACAATATTTTCAATGGCCCGTCTGGGCAGACGTACTGTGGCCTACTTCTTACGCTGACACTAATGCCGTAATGTTTAACACAACTAAAACTAGCCTTCTCTAGGAATTCCTAAAATTCCCGTCAATAATAGTAATCACATTCAAAATGTAATACAAAATAATTCCCTTTAAAATTACTTCTCCCATCTTCTGAATTCACAGAACAATAATGCACAATCAATAACATATAATCCTGTTTACGCTAGCATCTACCTGCCGTCAAAAGTTATACATAACCCCCGATTATCAAATTGAAAACCCCGTAGTTCCGCCACGTGGTGCCGCAGTTTTTCAACCACGCGCTCCTGCATACATTCATTACTGATAGCACACACGTGCTCCAATTAATACCTCTATCACTTCCGTCCACAGATATATGCGTAACTATATAAATAGCGAGCATCAATACTCTCACTAAAATCACAAATAAAAATACACATTACACACGCTCCCGACTATTCTGTAAATACATATGATTCGCAGATGCGAGTTTCTCTCCCGACCGACTTTGCAATAATACAAAGCGGTGATATCTCAACTTTTAAACCATGCCGCTATTCTTTCAACAAGGAATTAAATGGACCTAGTTTCTCATGTCTATCACTCAGATCGAATTGATGGCTCTGGAGTTAAGAATTAAATTAAACTAAACTGCCCAAAGAAACTAAATGATCGGCTAGGACTAGAAAAATTAAATAAAGTCCTCACGCAAAAATTCATGCTTACCAAATCTCGAATGTCCAACTGAAGGCAATCGACAATATGCTTCTGGCACCCGGCTTTGGCAATTTTTTCATTAAAAGAGAAAGAAGCTATGAAATATAGGCTTTTTATAATCAAGACCCCCACGCGCCGACTTCATGACGTCATATGCGCGGCGTGGTTCTAAAGCCAATCGGAGCTCTGCATTTCAACTGCAGTTATCTCTCAGCCAATCAGAACCTTAGATCTTTCTGATGCAACCAGTTTCTGCCAGACAAAGAACCGGGAATTGGTCCTAGCCCTACACTGCGGAAATGAAGCAAAAATGGCCGCAAATAATTTAACTCCCGAAAAATGCGTATATGGCCACGCAATATCTTTAAAAAAAGACAATCTGGTGCCAATCCTGATCTAGCATCTATAATCTTTCTTCTAGAAAAATACTGTCTAATTCCCCACACCCCCATTCTAAACACATAGATCAAACTCCATCGTGATCTCATCTTGAAAAAAACGTAATTAATAGAAGGAGAAGAAACATGGAGAAGGATTTTTCTGTAATCCCTCCAAAAATAGTGTAAATAATGCAAAGAGAAAGACATGGGGCCTTCTGAAAAAATAAATTACAGTATAGTATCACAATTGGCACACTAGGAGTGATGTGGTCAGCATCACGCCGGCCACCTTAACTGTCCCAGAGTTGCTCTGGTATCAAATTCACGAGGCTGAGTCGACCCCAGAGCCATTTGCGGTCTAAAAAATCCCACCTCAACTGTGGATCGAATCATGGACCACTGAGCTCGGAAGGCAGTGCAAAACTTCAATTAAATATTTTTCCATCTAATTTGTGTGTGATTCAGAGAACTGCCATTAGACTAATAAGTTTTTATTTTTTTATTTCTGCCACCTCCACCACAGATGTACTTCAACAACTACTGATTTCTAGACCTCATAGAAGGGCAACAGTTTTTGTTCTCTCTAGTAAAGGCAGTTAATTAGCCACTTTATAAGTTATTTCATTTTGTTTCGGGAAATAAATAAAATTTATTAGTCAAATGGCACTTATTGCTCCTAGTTTTGATATTTCTGTCATGTATATCCAATAAATATAAGTGAGGATAACAATGTTTTCAACAGGGAATGACTTTTCAATCTCCCTGTGAATTAAGTCAAACGGGTACACCCTGTCAAAAATGTAATGATAAAAACTGATCAATCCAGCAATACTCTTTAGCTCCACAAGGAGCACAGGCCTTCAACAAACACATGCCAAGTCCTGTCATCTGCCATCAGCTCCTTCCATGTCTTCTTCATTATTTTCACTTCTGTATCTAGTTCTCTTCTCCGTGTGTTTTTTGATCTACCTCTCTTTCCCTGGATATTCCAGAACAAGGACTGCCTTGTAATGCTATCAACAGGTTCCTCAATGTGTGTCCTATCCATCGCCAGAGTCTTTTTCTCATCTCTTGTTCCACGGGCACTTGTGAGATAAAAACTGATGCAAGGTTTTAAGTACAGAAACATAGGTATATGTGGTTCACAGATTATACGAGGGCATGTCAGTAAATAGGTCACAAATGGCTATTTTTAAAAAAAACTAAATGAGATATGAACTTGAAAACCATTTATTATTGTACTTACATTTCCCCTTATTTCTAAACATAATCTCCACCAACACTGATACACTTATCCCATCGCTTTATCAGTGCCTCAAAACCTGCAGCATAGAAGTCTTTGGTCTGCTGTCTCAGCCACATCTGCACCTCACGTTCAACCTTTTCGTCATCCATGAAACGTTTGCCGCCAAGGTGAGTTTTTAGTGGACCAAACAGGTGGAAATCGCTCGGGGCTAAGTCGGGGCTGTTAGGCGGATGTTCAAGAAGTTGCCACCCTAGTTGTTCCAATTTTCTCCAGGGTTAATCACGCCGTATGTGGTCTGGCATTGTCGTGATGGAGCAGTACTTCTCTAGTCAGTAGGCCTGGACGTTTTCTTCGAATTGCATCCAGAAGCATCAACAGAACTTCACTGTACGATGCAGCATTCACATTCTCACCTTTTGTCTGAAAATAGGTTAACAGCACTCCTTGAGAATCCCAAAACACTGTAAGCATAACCTTCCCTGCTGATGGAGTAACCTGGAATTTCTTGGCAGAAGGTGAAGAAAGATGTTTCCATTGCATTGAAACACGCTTTGATTCGGGTTGGTAGTGATGCACCCATGATTCGTCCCCAGTAACAATCCTGTTAAGCATGTCTTCTCCTTCATCTGCATACCGAGAGAGATGTTGCAAGGACAGGCCCATTCGGTTCATTTTGTGTTCCTCAGTTAGTTGTCTGGGCACCCACCATGAGCACACTTTCAGGAAATCAAAACGATCATGCATTATGCTGTAGGCTAAACCATGAGAACACCCTATTGCAGTTGCTACATTTCTATCGTTACTCGCCTGTCAGCTCGAATCATCTCCCCCACCACAGATGCTTCTGTCGCAATCTGAAGAGGACAACCAGGTTGGTCTTCATCAGCAATTTGTGAGCGTCCTTGAGAAAATTTATCGACCCAGTTATGTACCGCTTTATACGACAAACACTTCTCACTGTAAACAGGAAACATTTCCTTATGAATATCCTTTGCAGGAAATCCTTTTGCCCCCCAAAAAACCGCACAACAGCACACTGTTCTTCGGTCGTACACTCCATGAGCACGGTCACTATTTTTATCTGAGCTGCGCATGTGACACCTAGCGTCTGCTACCTAAAGTAATCATCAAGCTGGATGTTGCTGCCACCTAACAACACCTTTAGAAACTACCAACTACAATTTTCAGCTATCCCATTTCAGTTTGTGACCTACTTACTGATTTCCCCTCGTACCAAGGCATTTGACAAATGGCTAAGAAACATGGAGCATAATAAAAATGACAACCAGACAGTTACAGACTTTCATGAATGAGTTCTTGCCATAAATAAAATGGCTGAAATTGTATGGCAAGATCACTAATGTGGAACTGAGGGAAAGAGCCAAACATAAGTGTCAATGGAACCTAAGGTGAGGCAATGACGCAAGCGTTGACTGGAACACACAAAGAAGAAGAAACCTGCTGATAGCAAAACAAGACTATCTTTATTCTGGAATCCCCATGTAGAGGGAGACTTAAAGATACACAGAGAAGGGAACAGGAGACAGACATGAAAGAGATTTTTTTTTTTTTTAAAGGAAAGACCTTGAATGAATGGCGCAGGGCAAGAAAACTAGGTGTAAAATTTGTTGAAGGTCTGTGCTCTACAGGCAGATCAAGGGTAATAAAGGAATGATTTTAACAGGGTAAAACACAGAGATCAGAGTACTAGAATACATAAATACCATCTATACCACAAATTCAAGATTGGTGCAACAGATCTCTGCACCTGCGGTACCAGCCCGATGACGGTCGAACACCTCCTGCAGTATTGCCCAGCCTACAGTAATGAACGGAGTAGCATATGGCAACAACCCACTTCTGTCAACGAAAAACTGTTTGGAGATGTCGGGAACCTTGGGTTGACTACTGCCTTTATTAGAGTCATAAATGTGGAAGTCTGAAGGCGAACGAGGAAGAAGAAGAATACATAAATACTGATATGAAAGATCTAAGACTATGTACTGGAAGAAAGTAGTACCTGTTGGAGTGGAAAATAAACTGGGAGGTTTCTAACTAATAAAACAAGGTGTGAGGCAGGGATCTGCTCTCTCAAATATCTATTCTAACTCTCTATAGCAGAGTTTCTTAACATATAGTACACGGACCCAGTGGGGGTCTATGAATGGATTCTATGGGTTCTATGTACATAACCTAAAATGTTTTTTACTGTTCTTTTATGTACTTTTTTTAAAAGAAGGGGTCTATAGCCTTCAGCAGACAATCAAAGGAGTCCATGGCCTTCATCCGACAATCAAAGGTGTCTATGGCAAAAAAGGTTAAGAAACCTTTCTCTATAGTGAAAACATAAGGCCAATCAAAGATAAAATAGGAATACAAGCTGAAAGCTGAGGTATGAATAACTTGTGCCATGCTTATTTCCCAAATCAACATGAGACATATGAAAACTATCAATATCAAAATGTTGTATACTGTAAATTGTCACGAAATTAGCGAACAACAAACCCTAACACAAATAGTCATCACCAACAACAATCAATGGTAATTAACAACATGATGTAAATAAATCACAAAATGAAAAATACTATTACGCTGAATATCCAAATTATAACCAAAAATTAGTTTAAACAGGGTAGTAGATTCTCTGCCACAATGGTGGATGAGCAGAGGCAAATGAAGCTAATCTGATGCTATTCAGCTCTCCTCCCATTTAAAAAAAATTTTTTTCATTAAAATAGTTTAATCTTCTCCTCTTCTTTAAAATTACATTCATTCTTTCCACTCCCCTCTTGATGTTATTGAATTCTCCATCCTACAGCCACTATTTGCTAACCATAAGTGACAATTTATACTCCAAGCAGAGTTCAAGGATGTAAAGTGGATGATTTTTTTTTTAAAATGTGTTTTGGCTCAACCCCTCCAATTTGATAATCAAGATAAGTCAATTTAACCCCAGCTGACATTCTGCATCTCTCTCTCTGAGCCCTAACTAAAGAACCAGCTTATTACAATATTTGCTGACAATTAGTTTGGGTAAACGCTGATCACATAATACAATATACACCGTGAGGCAAAGAAATCCATTACCTTTAAATATTTTTAAAAACTCAGCCAAAAATGACCTGATTATTATGAAATTTGGTGACAATTATGATAACAATATCCCTTTTCGAATTTCGAGTCTCAAATTTCAAATGGTTCACGCAACGAATTTTACACCTTGCAGTTGGCGCTGTATAGAACTGTAATTCGTCTGCTGCACAATGGCGTTCTCTGAAGAAGAAAAAACGGCAATCAAATGTCTTCGACAAAACAAAAATTATGGTGCAAAACGACTTCTTAAGGAGTTTCCAAACAAAGGATGGACTTTAAGCGGACTGACATATCTTTTGCAAAAGACAGACCAAACCAGCACTGTTGAACGTCGTAAACATAAAGGCACTCGCCGAACACGAACTGCGCTCACCGATGACAACATCAACGCTGTTAACAAGACACCTGAATTCATCGAACCAAATTTTTGGCCACCAAATAGTCCAGATCTTAACCCCATGGACTATGGGATTTGGGGCGTTTTGCAAGAGAATGTCTACCGAAAGAAAATTGGCAACGTGGATGAGCTAAGAGAGCAGATAAAGCAGGCATGGGATGAGCTAGAACAGCGCACAATTGACGCGTCAGTTAGAAAGTGGCGCACTCGACTTTGCACATGTGTTGCAGCTGGCGGCGGACATTTTGAGCACCAACTGACATAGGCAAAATGTAGATAAACATTTTCTCACCATTTGTACCAAATTTCATAATAATCGGGTCATTTTCAGCAGAGTTTTAAAAATATTTCATTGGGTTTCTTAGCCTAATGGTGTATAACCAATTGTTTAATGTGTGTCTTATCCATATAGAAACAGGGATGATGACAACCTCCGAGCTAAGAAGACTGCATACATTAATGTTTTTTGTTTTTTTTTTAAACTCACCAGATCCAGGTTTAGCTGCTGGCACAAGACTTTCAATTTCTTTCTGAAACTGTTTTCTTCCTTTGTCCACCAATTCCTTATACTTCTGTATCACATTAGCTTCAGTCTCTGCTTGTCGAACCTGAAAGATATAGTCATTCATTTCTGAAATAAAATTTCTGTTGTTTTGTAATATTTCAAGAGTAAACAGACCCTGGTCCCAACGTCATTCAGTATCCCAAATCACCAGCCAATATGCTTGTACATCCATCACAAAAAGCAGTAAATATCACAAAGCTTGTAACAAGGAATTTACATACACATAAAATGCAAACAAAACTCAATATAGCAAGCTGAATGTTAAATCAAGCCTGCAATCAGGATTAGAGATAAAGAAAACAAGCACATCAATGCTTTAATGCCTTGGACAAATCATTTCCTCTCCTTTTATTCTCCGAGTATCCTTAACTTGAACATGTTTGAAGAAAGAACGAATGATATCCAGGAAGCTGACATCTACAGACAGAGCTGGACCTGCAGTGGTGTCAGTTATGGCCGTATCAGAAAAATCCTTGAAGTTGATAGGAGCAAAGTTATATATGGTGCAGAAATCATGAATTGCACAGAAATTAACAATATCATAGAAGAAATACAAAAGACGGCAGAAACAGCTAGGTGTATGAAGACTACCCTGAGTAATAAAGGGGAACATGCTCATTTTCCTGTGATTCAGCTTACCTCTTTGACTCCAGACCAACGCTCTGAGCATTGCAAAATTCAACGTGCCGTGCCAGAGCAACGCTCAGAGAGTGGTTTTTACTTTATCACGAATAAACCCTAAAAATCGTCCGTTTAATGCAGTTCATATTTTAACTCGTAGAATGACTTCCGCTACTATTTAAACAACTAATTTGCTGTAGTTAAGCAGCACATGTGCGTGTTTTTATGTTATTATCACAATTTTTGTGATGATTCGCGTGTTTGCGTTTTTCGTTGTTATTGCTAGAGAAATATGTCACGCTTTATATTTACATTTTCTAAGTCTCCTAAGCAAATAATTGTGTCAAACTACTTTGAAACATTGCTGACATTGATGATGATTGTTTGGTAGTCACAGTTTGTTGTCAAAATACGGAATCTGTGCAGAAAAGCTTGACACACTAGATTTAGTTGATGAGTGGGCGTAGTCATATTCTGGCTGATCAAAAAGCAACAAAACTAGACCTACCGTAACATCTACTCACTAGTTCTTGGTAGAAGATGAAGCTAGGGATACTATTAAAACATTAAACAAGAGTAAAAAAGTTTTTATATGACGTTATTCTTCTTTATTTGTTTGAAAATTACGCAATGCACGATTGCATAATTTATTTTTTTTCTTACAAGGGACCACAGAAAAACTGGTGTGAATAACATTAAATGTACTAATTGTGGCCATAAGCATGTTTTTTTTACTCTCTATATGGATTAACGACATTTGAAGACTAAAAAGAAAGTTTTATTGTCTACAACAGTAATTTGTCTTTGGTAAGATCGTATTCTACAGTTAACTTTTTAGTGTTTTTCAATTTTACATGCAAAATGTTTTAAGTATAACGAACACACTTGTGTTAATACTATCAAAGACGTTATATATTACAATTCTCTATCCATTTCACTACAGTTTGGTACATAATAAGTACATGTTCACAGAAAAAGATTAACATAAAATTTACACTAAAAGTCAGTACACTCCACCATTTAGAATTCTTCAAAAAATAATTATGGCACAGGGTGGAAAATAATTATGGAGTCAAAGAGTTAAACTAAATTTTTCAAACTCATTACATCATGATATATTTTCTTGTTAGCCTGATGGAAATCTGATAGCTTGACAGCCCTGGCGGGTTATGTTGGTGGCAGCACAGATGCCAGATGAAGCTCCAAAATTAAACAAGACAGAAAGGACCTTGATCAAAGAAAGATAAGCAAACTGAACTTCCTGGATGGGACTTTCATGTAGAATAAAACCTTATGACAGTAAAGAAACCTATCAAATAAAGCATGATAAAGAATTGAGAATATATTTAAATGATAAATATGATTAAGAGAAAGTTAGATAGCGAAGTATCTTCTGGTTTATAATGCTAACAGAGAATAAGAATGATCACTCGTCAGCTGCTCACATCTACCATAAACACCATATACTAAGCAATATCTTAGATAAATTACTTGGTCACATCATGTACAGAGAAGGAGTACTGGCAGTCTGCATGATTTTCTGTTCAAGTTTCCAGAACCACATGTACGAAATACAAAATTTACATTAGAATACTGCTACTGGGAAAGTAAGGATTAGGATTATTTCAAAGGGACTGAAAATAGCCTCAGATACATAAATTAAGAACGGACCAACTTTTGCTAAGCTGATCTTCTACTGGTAACAGACCTAAATAATGGCAGAGCATTGGATTAAATCTGCTACTGCATACTCTAACTATATAGAAAGACTTTGGCAATTTGAACAGAAACACTCTGGAAAGTGAGAGGTACCTCACAGTTCCCCAGAAGTTTATAACCCTCACCAGAAGAAAAAAATGAGTAAACATAATACACAGTTTTTCACAACAGACATTTTATAAAAGAAAATCTTTTGGGATAAATATTGGATTATCTCGGGCCTGTATTGTTTTGTCCTCATTTCCATTATTAACTACATTATAAAAGCAACACTTATTTTAAACTCTAGTGTTAATTTTTCTTTACCATCAAAGGCAATCACATTATATTCACAAGTAATGTGGAAAGTCATTAGTCTAGTGACGTGCTTCTTAAACAAGGGTGCATGCAACCCCTGGGGGTGCTTGATTTACCTTCCGGGGCTGCGAGACATGCCTGATATTTTAGAATGTGAATCATCATGAACATTACATAATACACTGAACTCAAATGTAATTGTACAAAACAGAACATTGACAATGTGAATTAAATGCCGAACTTGGTCACATTCTGTAAATAACATTTTCACAAAATAAACTTTTTTTTCTTTTTAACATTTCTGGCATGTTTTGCAAGCTAGAAGATAAAGGGGTGTGAGGCTTCTTAAGATGCTGTAAAGGGGTGCGAGGCTTCTTAAAGATGTTGTAAATAGGAGTGAGGCTTCTAAAGATGCTGTAAAGGGGAACGGGACATCTAAACGGTTAAGAAACACTGGTCTATAAAAAACCTAATGAAAACAATAAATTAATGGAACCAGCTAACCTGCACATTTACACTCCCCAATTCTTTCACCAACTCATTTAATTGACTGGAAGCTTGTAAGACGGCAGGATTATTCTGTGTCACTCTATTAGTTTTCCCTTCCTGTATGACATCCTGAAGTTTTTCAATACACTTTCTGAAACAGAGGTAGAATGGTGAACATGTTATGAAGTTTACCTTCAACACTGGTAACTGCTCTATTTGTTTTGTAGGGTATCTCACACTTTTATGTGGAGCTACATGTCATGTGAAAGCTTGCATAAATAGCCCACAAAGGAATTAAAAAATGCACAGCCCTACATCAGGTCAAAGGTGCCTGTGTAATGATACCAGGCTTTTTCTAAAGATACACTGTCAAATATGTCTCATAAATAGTAAGGGCTGAGTAAACCATAAAGTTTGCATAAAAATCCAAGTCATTTTCAGGATAAGATGATAGGAAACTCTATACAGGAGGAAATCTGATCATCAGAAGAGGTCCCCCGTCAATCAATTGTTACTTACTTACTTAGTAGTTCCCCTTCTACCGTCAGGTGTAGAGGTTTGGAAGAGAGAGCACCATACTATCCTATCGGCTGTCTTCCTCCTGGCCTGGTTCCATTCTAGTCCTCGGTCCTTCAAAGATTGTCTAATGTTGTCCTCCCAGCGGACTCTGGGTCATCCTAGAGGTCTGGATCCCTGGCTCTTTGTTTTCCATGCTTGTCGTGGTATCCGATCTTCTCCCATTCTGCAGACATGGCCAAACCATCTTAGTTGGGACTGTTCTACTTGGGTCTGCAGGGGGTGGGATTTTAGGCCTTGACGTATCGTCTGGTTGCGGACCATCTCATCTTGTTACTTCAACCACCTTCCTCAGATACCTCATTTCTGAGGTTTGGATCTGGCTTTTGTGGGTTGTGGTCATTGCCCATGACTCGCATCCATATGTCAAGACTGGGACATAGGTGGAGCAGTATACAGCCATCTTCGTTTTCTTACCAACCTCTCTCTCGCTGAGGAATCCTCGATTTATGGCCTGAAAAAGTCTCCCAGCTGCTGCTTTTCGAGTGGCCAACTCTTCTTTGATGCCTCCCTTTTGATCTATAATAGCTCCGGGGTATTTAAAGTGGTCGACCTGCTCCAGGACCTGTTCTCCCAGCTTAATCTGATGTACTCTTTCTTCTCGTGATATCACCATGGATTTTGTTTTAGAGCTGCTTATGACCATCCCTCTCTTCTCCAGCTCTTCCTTCCAGACTTGCAGGTTGGATTGGAGATGTGCCTCTGATTTAGCAATCCGGACATCATCAGCAACTGCCAGCTCTGAAATACAGACCTGTCTCATCTTCCAGTACCCCACTGAATACTTTCTTGTTCTCTCCTTACATGCCTTGATGACATTGTCCATAAGGAGTATGAAAAGATAAGGTGACAGGATATCACCCTTGTCTTACACCAGTGGTGGTTCTGAACTCTTCTGACTTATAGTTTGCTGTCCTCACAAAATTTCTGCAAGACTTGTAGAAGCTCTGTATAGCATGAATCAGAGGTGCTGGAATGTTCTTCCTTGCCAAACAGCCCCAAAGTTTGCTCCAGGGGACCCTGTCAAATGCCTTTTCCAGATCTATGAAACAAAGATTGATCCCACTCTTATACTCAAGGGCCTTTTCACTTAGCTGTCTGATTGTGAAGATTAGGTCTTGAGTACTTCGGTTTGCTCAGAATCTGCACTGGACGTCATCCAATTGTGGCTCAGCTAGGCATCGGAGTCTCTGCTCTAGGATTCTAGAGTAGATTTTAACAGGGACACTGAGAAGGGATATGCCTCTGTGGTTTCCACATTGTCGATTGTCACCCTTTTTGAAAATTGGTGTTATGATGGCAATCTCCGAATCCTTTGGTATGGCCTTGCTATACCACACTGCCTGTAGGACCCTTAAGAGTAATAGGTCGCCTGATGCTCCCATGTACTTAACCATTTCTGGTGTTATACCATCATGCCCTGCTGCTTTGCCCATCTTGATTTTCTCCAGTGGTCTGCCTTCAGTTCTTCCATCTTTATGTCATCTTCATCATTGGTTTTCTCTTTTGTGCTAGTGGTTATCATTTCTGATGCTTGACCTTGCTCACCATCAAGGAGTTCTGAGAAATATTCTTTCCATCTTTCCATTACTTCCTTCGGGGCAGAAAGAAATTTGCCTTGCTTGTCCTTTATAAATTTGAGAGGGCATTGTTTTTCCTTCCTCATGTTCTTTAGGGTTTTATAGAACAATTTCTGGTTTTCTTGCACATCTTTTTCTAGCTTTTCTCCAAATTCTTCCCAGGACTTGTTTTGCTGCTAGCACCTTCTTCTTTGCTTCTGTTCTGAGTGTCACATATTCTCTTCTTCTTCTTCTTTGATCCTTAGCCGCCGACCGTCAAAGTAGTCAGTGGCCATCGTGCCTGGCGGCGTCTTGTAGGGCAACAAAAAATTGATTCCACTTTGCTCGGTCGGTGGCCATCCTTCGTACAGTGCCCCAACTCTGGTTCATTCTTTGCATCTCTGCCTCCACCAAGTTGTTTTTGGTCGGCCTCTCTTTCGTTTTCCTTCAGGGGTCCATAGCATAGCTGTTCTTGTGATGGCATCGGGGTCTATTCTGAGGACATGGCCAACCCAGCTCCAGTGTGCCAGCTATGATGGTGTGCATGTCCTCTTGCTTGCTCCGAGTAAGCAGATCTTGGTTGGTGATGGTATTCGACCATTTTCTCTATATTTCTCTATTTGTCCTGCTGTGTTTTTAGCTCCTAAGTATTGTTTCCATGCCATTTTCTTCTCTCTTATTTTCTCTTTGACTTCCTCTGTCCACCAAGGTGTCCTCTTTCTATTGTTCCCAAGTCAGACTTCACCACATGCTTCTGCAGCAGCTATCTTTATAATGTCCTTGAATTTAAGCCAGAGGGTTTCCAAGTCATGGTTGTTCTTCTGTGTTGCTCACTGTTGCAGCAATAAGCCCCTGATATCTGGTCTTAATTTCTGGCTCTCTCAGCTTGTAGGTCTTTAAACTCATTCCTCCCTTTCGTTTACTTAGTTTCTTGCATGATGTTGGGCAGTTCCTAGGCTGTGCAACTCGTTCAGTTGCTCTTCTGATTGTAAGCAGGTAGTGATCACTTCCAATCTCTGGCCCCCTCCAGACTCTAGCATCCCGGAAATATTTGAATGAGCTCCTCTTAACTATGGCATAGTCGATCACTGACTTCTCATTCTTTGTTGGTTCACATCTAGTGTATGCATGTATGCGCTTATGGGGAAACTTTGTGTCTGTAATGATCAGATTCTGCTCACTGCAGAATCTAAGGAGTCGCTTTCCATTGTCATTGAGAGTATCTTCTCCATATCTTCCAATAACTCCACCCCATCTAGCATGGTCATTTCCTACTCTGGCATTGAAATCTCAGAGCATGATAATTTCATCTAGGCAGTCATCCACTGTCTTTTGAAGCAGCTTGAAGAATTCCTCCTTGACCTCTGCTCTCTCATCCTCATTTGGCCCATACACTATGACCAGGTTGACTATGGTTTCTCCTTCTTTTAGTTTAACAACCATAATGCGCTCCGAGACAAATTTCCATCCCTTGATACTATCTTTTTGGTTTTTGGCCACAATGCAACCCATGCCCCCTTTAGCTCTTTCAGATGTGGTTACACCACTGTAGGGCAGCGTGTCGCCATTGAGATCAATGACTCCTTGTCCCTTTTTCTTCTTTTCCGTTATAGCCAGGATTTCTAGTTTTGCTTTCCTCATCTCTTCCACCAGCTCCTCTTCTTTCCCATTTATACTTCTTGTGTTCCAAGTTCCATAAGTCATAGTCCATTCCAGTTCGTTGCCTTTAGAATCAGTCCGGTTTTCTCTCTTGTAGTTCGCATAATCGTGATTTAAAGCAAACAGGTGATTGGCCTGTTGTGCCTTTGCATGGAGGAAGGGCTGCCTCCTTACGGCTTCCATGCCGCCCACCCCCCTCTTTTTTCAGCCGGGCTTGGGACCAGTCTAGGCGGAGTTCAATCAATCAAGTGTTTCTGCCCCTTAATTTCCTTTACACTCGGGGGGGGGTGGGAGGGGTGGAGGGGGTGGGGGGAGGGTGGGGGGAGGGGGGGGGTGGTGGTGTGTGTCCCACTTGGGTCATGACTCCCAAGTGTCAGCCTCCTGTTGTCAGATAATTTCGCCCACTCCGCCATGGTTGCAGTTTTCAACTTCACTTCTGGGGTCGGAGTGGCTAAGAGGTATGGTGTCCACCTCAAATTTTAGAGGTGCCGGGTTCGATTCCCAGTTGAGGGAATATAATTGACGGGAAATATTTTTCAGAACCAGTGGTCCTAATGATGTCGTACTCCCCGTGGTCTCCTGGGTAGTGAGACCGGACGCCTAGCCTTCTCGGATAAGGGCGAAAAAATAGGAGGTCCCGTGTGTGCAAGTTGCATACGTTAAAAAATCCCACGGCAGTTGGAAATCATAAAGAGTAGGCCACAAGACCGCTTCCATGGCAAAATTTAAAAATTAGAAACCTACCCACCACAAAAATATTTATAGAACGTGTGATTAATATATACACATACTGGGATTCTCGCCGGTGCTACAGAGCTTGTGCACTGTGCTGAGATCCTCCTTGTGTGATCTAAGGGAGGAGATCGGAGCACTGATGGAGTTGTCTGTGTGCAATGAAGATAGTCCTTAAAACCAAACCAAACTTCACTCCTATTTTTCTGCCAGTTGGAGGCAATTGTGAAAGTAACCCTTATGTTGAAAAAAGATTAATGTCCTGAATTCCATAGCCTGTTGTGGTTGTTCCACAGCCAGCACAATGTCCTTTCTCTTAAGTGCCCTTGATCTTGACTGTCCTTTCAAACCCAACAGTTCCAGTAGATCATACACTGAGGCAGCCACTAGACCTCTTGCACCTACCTCAACAGCAATGACCCTTGCAGTGAATCCGTCATGTCTCAAGTCCGTGAACAAATCATTATACTTGGCCACTTTGAACGAATGTTGCTCGTTCAATCTGGATTCAAACGGCACAGTCAGCTCAATCATTATAACCTGTTGCAATGATGAGGGATGTAGCACTATATCTGGTTGTCTTCAAGGTCTTCTGATACTTTCTGGATTTGTCCCTTGCCCAGGTAGATCTACTGCCATCTCCCAGTCATTTGCAGTCAAGAATAGATGTGATGACTTTCCTGCTCTGAGAAAGTATGTATTTGCGGTACTCGGTCTGACTTTACTGTTCGCTTTCACCCTTGCCAGGTCTGTTGTAGCAGCCAGCTCATACAGTACTCTGTTGTGGCGCCATGTAAATCGCTCCTGCCCTAATGACACCTTGCAAGCTGAGAGTACATATTCAAGTGTCTGCATCCCATGGTACAGGGAACACTGAGAATCATTAGACTTTCCCCATCTCACAAGGTTTGCGGATGATGGCAGATCATTCATTGAATTGATAATGAAGCCGAGTCTAACTGGTGCCATCTGCCATATATCATTCCGTGTCACGGACGTTTGCAGGGCTTCTTCCCATGTAGTCCACTGGTCTTGTTGGGCTGCTGACTCACACAGCATGATTGCAAGCCTCGCCTTTCCTGCTTTGCATTCTTCCACAACTGACTTGAAAGGAAGCACAAGCTTTGCCTTCTTGCAGTACAGTGCTACGTCTGACAGACCTGGTTGTACCCCTAGCCATTTCCTAATGAACTTGATCTTTCTCTCTATAGCTTCCTGTACTTGTGCTTATTTCATATATAAGTAGTGGCCATAGCAATTTAGGGATCAACATGAAATGGAGGCACCACAGCTTAAACTTTCCTATGAGTCTGCTTTGGCCTTTGATCTGCAGTCCTCTGTCTGCCATTTCTATTGTCTCCTGAACTGCATTTGAGTCTTTTAATGAGGCATCATACACCCTGACAAGACTTTTAACAGGTTTCCCAATGACAGCAGGGATTCTCTGGCTTGAAACTATGAATGTGACCTCAGATGTCTTGCCTTTCCTGACTGATAGGCTTCTAGAATTCTTTAGTTTGAAGCTCATTCTGCACCAGCTGATTAGTTCATCCAGGCGCGTTAACCTTCTGTGGGCCTGATGTTCATCTGTCAGAATTGTGTCGTCCATGAATGCTTTAAGCAGTGGCATGTGACACCTTCTATTGAGCTTTGGACCTCTCGCAAATCCTTCAGCCTCTTTGAGGATTACCTGCATAGCCAACACGAACAGTATCGGAGAGATGGTACGTCCCATCGTAATTCCAACTTGTAGGTCAATGCACTTCATCATTTACTCTATGGTTGAAAATCTGACAGAGAACCCTGAGAAATACAGCTTCAATATGGCTGGAATTTCTTGTGGAACATTGTACATTTCCACACCCGTGTGTTACCAGGGCCCGAAAGGGGAGCAAAGAATAGTAACACTGTCTCTACCATGCATGTCGTAAAAAGCGACTAAGGAAGGTTGGGCATGGGGCTGGTTACCCTAACCCGTAAAAAACATTTTACCAAAAAACTTCAACAAATATGGACAAATCAAATACAGAATATAAATCAACTCTGCCGCCCAAGACAGAAGAAGGTCCTCTGGAAAGGAGGCGCATGAAGCAACCCAGAGAAAGCTGAAAGGAGTCTGGGTTGCCAACTAACCTTTTTTCGTCTAGGAAAATCTCCAGGATTGGCACCTGGAATGTTCGCACTCTATGTGAACAAGGGAAAACTGTACAGGTAGCAGCAGAAATGTCAAATTACAGGATTGATATCCTGGGTCTCTGCGAGACACAATGGAAGGGCATAGACAAGAGGAGATTGATCACAGGAGAAATGGTTTTGTCCTCAGCACGAGGAGGAAAGAGCCCACCACAGTGAAGGGGTGGTTCTAATGCTGTCTAGGGAATCATAGAAGGCACTTATAGAATGGGAAGCAATGGGACCCCGAATTATAACAGCAAGGTTTAAATCAGCCAAAAAAAAAGTAAATATAAACATCATCCAATGCTATGCACCAACAAATGATAACGAAGATTCTGAGAAAGAAGACTTTTACACCAGACTACAAAATGTCTTGGACGAAAAGAAAAGAAAGGACATCCCAATTTTGATGGGGGACCTAAAGGCGAAAATAGGAACAGACAACACCGGCTTTGAAGAAATCATGGGAAAGCATGGATTAGGTATGATGAACAAGAATGGGGAACTATTAGCTAACTTATGTGCTTCAAATCAACTAGCTATAGGAGGAAGCATATTTCCACATAAAAGAATACATAAAGCAACATGGATATCACCTGACCACAGAACTGAGAATCAGATTGATCACATATGCATAAGTAAGAAGTTTAGGTCATCATTGCATGTTGTAAAAGTATGTAGAGTAGCAGATGTGGTATCAGACCACCATCTTCTGTTGGCTAAAACAAAATTAAAACTCAAGAAATTTACAACAGTATATAGCTATAGACGACAGTATAATGTGGGATATCTAAGAAATCAGGAAATAAGAGAACAATTTTCAATCACAGTATCCAACAAATACCAAGTACTTCAACAGCTGGAAGATGAAACAGATAAGGAAGACCACTGGCAACAAGTAAAAAATATATGAAATGAGACATGTGAAAAAGTACTGAGAAAAAGAGAACATCAGCACATGAAGTGTACATAGAAGCAAACAAAATAAGAAGAAACATTAAAAGAGACAAGAGGAAGTATATTGAAGAGTTGGCAAGGGAAGCAGAGAAAGCTGCAGCCAAAGGAAATATGAGGGAAACACAAAGAAGCTAACAGGGAAATATAAGCAAGCAAATGGTCTCATAAAAGATAAGAATGGAAAATTGCTTAGTAATATACAAGAACAAATGAAGAGATGGACAGAACATTTTGAGGAACTTCTCAATAGACTATCTCCAACTAATCCCCCAGACACCCAGCCAGCAGAAGAGGAGCTACAAATCAGCTGTGAACGATCAAGTAGAGAAGAAATAAAGAAAAAGCCATAAAGTTTCTGAAAGATGGAAAAGCAACTGGTCCAGATGGCATTCCAGCAGAGGCCATCAAAACAGATATTGATACCTCTACAGATATATTATACAAACTACTTGGCAAAGTCTGGGAGAGAGAGGACATACCAGCAGAATGGAATGAAGGTTATCTGGTCATGTTGCCCAAGACGTGAAATTTACAAGAGTGCACAAATTATAGAGGAATAATGTTACTATCAGTGCCAGGAAAAGTATTTAACAGAATCATCCTTGAGAGATTAAAAGAGTCCATAGACAAGCAACTGAGAGATGAACAAGCAGGTTTTTGACAAAACAGATCCTGTACAGACTAGATGGCCACATTGAGAATAAGTTAAACAACAGTGTAGACGGAGAATCACTTTGGAAATTGATGAGGCATTATGGAATTCCCATTAAGATCATTAACTTAATAAGGAAGACCTATGAAGACATGACATGCAGAGTTCTTCATGAAGGACAACTTACAGAACCATTTAGGATTAGAATGGGAGTGAGACAGGTATGCCTCTTGTCTACATTTCTTTTCTTACTAGCAATAGATCGGGTTATCTTCTTCTTCTTCTTCCTCGTTCGTCCTGAAAAGGACGTTGGTTGCGTTGTGTCTGTTTACAGCGGAGCTGCGATATCTGCGCCTTTCGGCCAGCACATACGACTTCAGCACGGCATTTTTTGGGACCAGGTTTGCCTTCCCTCTTCGATCCCTACTCTCTCTGCCAGACTGCAGTGATGCAGCCTGTTTCCAGGACCACCACGTGGAGGTGGAGTATGGTCTTGGTTAGCTCTGGTTCGCTGACCCTGATGCAAGCAGTCAAGCTATGAGTCGATGACTGCATTCTCTATTGCTGCGTCTTTGGGTCCCAGAACGGGTTATGAAAACATCGAGACATCATACAACAGAAATTGAATCCAGTGGATCTGACTAAACAGCTTGATGATCTGGATTTTGCAGATGACTTGGCTCTTCTGTCCCATAACCATAATCACATGCAAGAGAAAATGAAAATCCTTGATGAGAGGTCACAACAAGTAGGCCTGAAAATTCACAGGGAAAAGACAAAGATTATGAGAATAAATGCAAGAAATGATAACAAGGCTGAACTTGAAGAAACACCACTAAAGGATGTAGGATTGTATACATATCTTGGCAGTAATATAGACAAAGTTGGAGGGACAGACAATGATATCAAAATAAGAATACAAAAAGCAAGAGGAGCTTTCATTGCATTGGGAAACATATGGAGAACAAGAGAAATCAAGTCCAACACGAAAATAAGAATCTTCAACTCAAATGTGAAGGCAGTCCTATTGTATGGCTTTGAGACACGGAGAGCAACAAAAACAACAACCAAAAAGCTACAGACTTTTATAAACGGGTGCTTGCGTAGAATAGAAAGACTGAAATTGTATGACAAAGTCACAAATGTGGAATTGATGACAAGAACCAGACAAGTGCCAATGGAACAAGAGTTGAGAAGAAGACGCTGACAATGGAAATGACACACACTGAGGAAACCTGTTGATAGCATTACAAGGCAGTCCTTGTTCTGGAATCCACCGGGAAAGAGATGCAGGTAGACCACAAAACATGTGGAGAAGAGAACTGGATACAGAGGTGAAAATGATAATGAAAACATGGAAAGAACTTAAGCAGATGGCACAGGACAGGAAGACTTGGCATGTGTTTGTTGAAGGCCTATGCTCCTCGGGGAGCTAACGGGTATTGATTGATTGTACATTTCCAGCATCTGGCGTGGAACAGATCCATACGCATTAGCTAGATCCAACCAGATTACATGGAGATTTATTCTGTCAGACTTTGCCTTTTGAATTGCTTCCCAGATCATTGTGGCCAGCTCTAGACATCCTGGGGTACCTGGGATACCTCCTTTCTGGATGGTAGTGTCAATGTATCTATTCACCAGGAGGTACGTGGCTTTCAGCCATCACTGAGATAATTATCTTCCCTTCCACTTTCAATAGTGAGATTGGCCTGAACTGACTGATGTCTGTGGAATTTTGTTCCTTTTGGATGTAGACCCCATTCACCTTTTTTCCAATCTTTGCTTGCGAGCTGTTTCTCCAAGCATGTTTCAGCAAACGCAGCAGTCATTTAACCACTTCAGGACATCTCTTATACAACATATGGGACACCATTAGGACCTGGAGCTGACTTTCACCATGCTTTCTGGACAATGCTTTCTATTTACTGCAATGTAGGGAGGCTTGGTTTTGAATTCAGCTCCTGGTTTACTAGGCCATATAAGGTCTGCCATGCTGTTGAGAGGCTCATCTTTGCAACCGTCTGAACAGGTAATTCAAAGGTGTTCTTCCAGGTCTTCTTTCCCAATGTTTAGTGTTCCCGATCATGGCTGTTCAAAGTTCTTTGGTAAACTTGAAGGGGTCCCTGAAGAATCTTTCCCTGCACAACCTTTCTGCTCTTCAAAGTGCATTATGTTGGCCTTTCAGGTGCTTCCAAAGTTGTAATCCCTCCACTGTTTTCGGGCATGATAAATATAAATATAATGCATGCAGTTTGGAGACATCCAAATGTTACATTGTGAGGTTCTTTCAGTACCACTTTAGGATTTCATGACCTCAGGAGGTAAAGAAATGTGCTTGACCAAATGTGAAACCTGACATCCTGCAGAGTAATGAGGTGAAGTAGATCCATGCTCATTCTAACCCAGGCGGTTTTCCGGTTTTACCCAGGCCCCAAAATAGAGGCATTTTTTGTCTACAAGTGATGTTTTAAAAACAGGCAGTAGACATTTATATCAATTCGGCAGATATATGTATTATGCATCAAACTTTAGGAAACTGGCCAAAGAATGTTGTGAAACAATGTTGAATTCTTATGCGATGTGATAATTGTTTGTTATGTCTTGCGAAGTATAGACACCATAAAAAATTAAAACAAAGAAAATTATCAAAATTGTGCACTTACACATAAATATTTCAACTCTACTTAATTCCTTGGCAGTAAAAAGCTAGAAATCGAAATGTATATCCAACTGAAAATTAATTCAAGAAGTTTGATCAAAAACAAAATTCTAATTTTTATGATTTTTTTGTTGTTAAGTCACATAATGCTGAACTTGAATCTCACTTACACAGTCCTATCCCATGTAATTTAATAATTTATTACTAAAAAATATAACATTTGTTAAATGTCCTACGCGGAATCGAAAATAGCTAAAATTCATTTAGAAATAATCTACTGATCCGTTGATAGTTTATGACTTCTATGTATGTGACTATGGTACTTGTAAAACAACTGCCTAATGATGTCATTAATTGATAAAGTAAGCAAAAATTAAGCACTAAATACTTATTTCGCTACCAGTTCAAAACACATGGTCCACAGGAAGTGTCTGCATGATTGGAACAAGTTATGGCCACTTATTTTCTAATTTTTAACTTGTGTTCTGGAGTGATCTCATAATTTCTGGACCCAAATATTAGAGACTATATTTTAAATATCCTAGGGACCATTCTGAACCTGCAAAGTTACAGATCAAATTAACATTTCAGAAATATAATTCTATACTGTTCACATAGTTTGATCTATTTAACAACATTATTCTTGATATGAACAAACTGCATATACCCACTTGGATTCTGCAACTCGCTCACTGGCTTTAAGCATCGCTTGTTCTCTCTCTCTTTGAGCAGTAGTTACAGCTTCCCACAGGGCATCATTTTCAGGAGCCTGTGTAAAACAATTCAATGACATTGATCGCTTATGAAAAACAAAAGTCAATGAGAAAAGGCCACCCAACTTTACTACTTAAATTGTACTCAACAAACACAACACAAGATGGAGGTGTTCTTCTGTGCTTAAGCACTGGTACACAAAAAAAGGCTGTTAGTAGCAACTGGAAAACTCTCAAGTAACTTCAGAGCAAAGACAGGGTCCTTGAAAACTGCAGCAGAGGTTCTAATGACTGAAGAAAGCACCAAGAGACAAGTTGCTTTCTTCATACATGCACTATCAGTAACTGCAATGCTGAAGAGCCAAAATAATGTAGACCTGGATGACCTAAGAGTAGTGCTCAACAAACTATGTCAACGATTCAAAAAGTTGTGATCCAATGGATCCCCATCTCACTGTAACAACCCTGGCAATGAAGAGGCTGACAGATTGGCAAAGGAAGGTAGAAAGCTATCTCAGCCTGATGTGACAGAACAATCCGAACAACATTTAGTGGATCCACATCAAAACAAAGGACCCTGGAGGAAGGACTGCCCCAAGGATCAGTATTAAGTTGTACACTTTTCTTATATATATAAATGACCTCCCAGATGTCATCACCTGCCAAAAAGAACTCTTTGCTGATGATCTAGTCATCTGGACAAAAGGTAAAAATCTCCAAACCATCACCAAAAACATGAACGGACAACCATCTCTGCATACTGCCAGTTCTGGAAACTTGAAATTAATGTAGAGAAAACTGTGTACAAGAGAGTTAATGAGAAAAACATTGAGGTCTGGATGAACGGAGAGAAACTAGCATACGAAGAATTCCCAAGATATTTTGGAGTCGAGCTTGACCGCAGACTTACCATGAAACCTCACACAGACAAGCTGATTGAGAAAGCATCCACAAGACTTAGGCTCATCAAGCACCTTTCCTCCTGTGGGTGGGGAGCAGACCAGCACTCATTACACCAACTATATTCCTAGAAAAATTCTATGGAGATGCAAATAGCCAGAAGCTGACCACTGCTTTCTTTGAAAATATTCAAGCAGACGTCTGAGAGAGTACGAAGAAGAAGATTTTGTGAAGTACATAAGTCTCCATGGAATTCTTAACACTTTTTCAATAAAACCCTATTTTTGTGGTCTCCATTCGGTGATCTTCATAAGTACTTATTATCTATGATTTGCTTCCAAGTTATAGTACATTACAATCTATGGTTTTCCAACAAAATATGTGAATATAATCAAAGCGCTATATGACAATGCAAGATGTTGTGTTAGAACAAATAAAGGGAATACAGAATGGTTTACAGTAGAAACAGGGGTGAAACAAGGCTGTATTATGTCACCACTACTTTTTGGAATAGCTATTGATTGGGTTATGAGAAACTATACCCACAATGAACAATTAGGTATAAAATGGACAAATGGAAAATTCCTGGGGGACCTGGATTTTGCAGATGATGTAGCATTCTTAAGTTCAACACGAAGACAATCCCAAGAAGCAATAAATAATTTGTGTCATCTCTCGGTTAAAATAGGTCTCCAAATAAATGCCTCTAAAACTAAAGCTATGAACTTTTCTAACGAGACCTTTGATATCATCTTGAACGGGGAAAAAAACTACAGAAAGTTGAAAGTTTCAATTATTTAGGCAGTAAAATGACTCAGGATGGTGACACAACAAGAGAAATCCATACTAGAATTGCTTTGGCAGCTAGCGCCTTCAATAGATTTTCTAACATTTGGAAATTACGATCATTGAATATACATACCAAGCTTCGTCTGTTTAATTCAAATGTTATCTCAGTGTTAACATACGGCTGTGAGAGTTGGAAAATAACAAAATCATTGGAGAACAAGCTGAATACATTCGAGAACAAATGTCTTAGAAAACTCATGAACATCAGTTGGAAAGAATTCAAGACTAATCGACAAATAAGAGAAGACTCTAGGCAGAAATATGTCTCCGACTATATAAGGAAAAGACGATGGTCATATATCGGTCATGTCCTACGAATGCAAAACAACAGAATACCACTACAGGCGCTCACTTGGGTTCCTGAGGGTAAGAGGAAAAAAGGAAGACCAAAAGAAACACTCAGAAGAACAATAATAAGAGAAGGAAGAACGTTGGGCCTAAATAATGTGCAAGAGCTAAGAGGAGAGGCGTCACAACGAACAACCTGGAGAGCACTGGTTTCTGCCTTATGCGCCATGTTTGGTGCTTAAAGAATTTATTATTATTATTATAGTACTGAATATGCAGCATTTCAAGAATCTCCTACTTACTTCCATTGATACAGATCAACTGCAAGTAATTTTATTATGATTTAAAATACTGTCGAGGATTCTTAATTTTTTTTATATTTTTAGTACCCCTTCCATTTAAATATCATTTAAGATTCCAGGTATGTTTCAAGGTTGCAAAGACTTGTTACAATACAGTCCTGTATTCTGTACCACTGCTTTGTGGACTATTTCACTTCCTAGAAATATTTTATTTGACAACAAAGACAGAAAGAATTGCATACCTTTCATACATTATATTCCTTACTTCATCACAGACAGATGCACAACTTCAACACAAATAACTATAAAAATCCTCACATCTGCTGCATCATCCATGGCCTGCTTTAGCAGCTTGGTATAATTACGAATGCTGGATGCTGCTTCCATCTGTGCCCTCACAGCTTCTGCTACCAAAATCTGACCATTTGTTAGGAGCTTGTGAATTACAGTTTCCAATGCTAAATAACAAATAAAACAAGATACATCAATACTAACACTCAGTGGTGGAAAGCTAACATACAAGAACACCAATACTTGCAAGATTTCAGAACATTTTTCCCTTATAGTAACAGTTCAATGGCAATGTTTAGGCTTATAAAAAAGGAAAAAAATAACAATCTACACATTAAATAAATTTCTGATAACTATAGTTTCAGGAAAGCAGAAATGATGCATTTGGTTTTCCTTTATGATACATTTGGTTTTCTTTCCTGTAAGAGTCCATTTTTTTTCTGGTTACATTTTCTATCTAAAGCCTTAAATGTTTTGGGCGCTTTTCTTAAAAATGAAAGTGTTTTCAAGGTCTAGAAGATTTTTTTTTTCAAATCTCTGCCTTGTCAGGTAATATCATTTATTTTAACTTATCTACTTTTGTTGAAGCCCTTTATCAAATACACGCACCTGCAATATCAGCCGTGTCTTCCTTTTCTCTCTTCTGTAGCTCAACAACGCCTGGATCAATCTTGTCACTTTTTTCCTCAGAGGCTGCTTAATAAAGTATTTCAGAGTCATATAGTTTCTGTGTTGGATGGGTGGCTATGTACATGTAAGTTTCTGCACATGTGCTCACACAAACACATAAATATATATAAAATAACTTCACCGCAAGCACTAAACAATCAAACAATTTTAAAATACCAGTACTTCACAAAATCTTCTTTGTACACTCTCAGACGTCTACTTGAATATTTTTAAAGAAAGCAGTGGTCAGATTCTGGCTATTTGCATCTCCAAATAGTTTTTCAGAAAATGGTACTGGTGATGGCCATATGTGATTTCTATGTTCCTCATTTGTTGGGCATCCCAGAAGCAGATGTTCAGCAATCATTATATCAGCGCCACATTTACACTCATCGGTAGTTCCTATCTTTAGCTTGTTAAATAGATGGGATCCCAATCAAAAAGACCTACAAGCTGAGAGAGCCAGAAATTAAGACCAGATATCAGGGGCTTATTGAAGCAGCGGTGAGCAACACAGAAGAACAACTTGATGACTTGGAAACCCTCTGGCTCAAATTCAAGGACATCATAAAGACAGCTGCTGCAGAAGTATGTGGTGAAGTCCGACTTGGGAACAAGAGAAAGAGGACACCTTGGTGGACAAAGAGAAAATAAGAGAGAAGAAAATGGCATGGAAACAATACTTAGGAGCTAAAAACACAACAGGACAAATGGAGAAATATAGAGAATATGTGACACTCAGAGAACAGAAGCAAAGAACAAGGTGCTAGCAGCAAAACAGAAGTCCTGGGAAGAATTTGGAGAATAGCTAGAAAAAAGATGCGCAAGAAAACCAGAAATTATTCTATAAGACCCTAAAGAACATGAGGAAGGAAAAACAATGCCCTCTCAAATTTATAAAGGACACGCAAGGCAAATTGCTTACTGTAATGGAAAGATGGAAAGAATGTTTCTCAGAATTCCTGGATGGTGAGCATGGTGAAGCATCAGAAATGATAACCACTAGCACAGAAGAAGATCGGCTACCATGACAAGTATGGGAAACTAAGAGCCAGGGTTCCTATCACAAAATCAACTTCCAAAAAACTTTGCACATCTGCAAACAATTATTTCCACTGCAGCTTTGCTGTATGGGGAAATTGTATCCTGCTGCCCAAACTGTGTTACCATTTTTCCAGATACTGACCACTGGCGGGTTAAAAGAATGTTAACTGGCAAGTTGGATCACTAATTACAAAAACAACAATAAATGACAGATAACCAATGTGTCCTCGCACTTTGTAATACTGTAAATATATATTTTAGGACAATTTTAAAAGGTTCTGTTATCGGCGCAAATATGGATGCTTTCCAATATTATATTCAGACACAACCCCACTCACACCTGTACAAATCTTATCAAATCTATAAACTAGAAAACACATATGTGTGACTTCAGCTGTTGAAAATGTTATTGTTGCGTCCTTTTTGGGTTCCTTAACAGTATGATAGTTGACATAAGTCTTACTACTGTTAAGAGGGTACGCATCAACAAATGTGGTAAGAATGTATTTGAAATTAAATTCATCGCGCACAGGAGCGCACATATTTGTGCGTGGGTTTTTCGCGTTTTGTTGCTAAACACTAGATGACGTAGTGACCTCCAGAGAGAGATGTCATGGCTGTGAATGAAGTCAGACTGATGTCTGTTTGTTCGAACCACATATGGTGGGTTATCTTCTGTTAAAATCGATTGTATACAGCCTTCCAGACAGAAGCCATCACTGTGAAGATTTTACAGTAAGTTCATTTATAATAATGTAAATTTATTCTACGTCTTTTTCGTCATACTGAATCTAGTCAGTACATTCCATGGGAATCGTTGACCCTTCATTTGGATGTATTGAAATGGATAATATATAAAGCGAAGTCATTGAAATCCAACCTATTATTTTGAAGAAATTGTATTACAGAAACGTAACTACAAAGATAAAGTATTTGTTCGCCGTCCTACGGCACATAAGGAGAGGTCATTCAAATTCAGAACTTAGAAATTTATAGGCACTGTGAGGCCGCAATTATGATGTTCAGAGGTTCCAGATTTCTTATTTACGAGGCCATTTAAAGATGAAATATTTGTGATGTATTATATACTATGGATCATAATAATTCTCTCTGCCCTTGAGAGGTCAGCCGTTATAGGATTAATCTCATGATCCAAACTGCCTGATCATTTATGAACATTGATTCGTTTACTAAGATGTCCAGTCATACGTTAATTAATATGACTATTATGAGACTATCTGATTTGAACAGTGAGAATATATTTTGACATCTCATCATGTTTATTAATATGTCAAACGTCAATGTCAGACATCTTGTCTCGTTCAACGTGATCGTTAAATAAATGGAATCAAGTTTACTCAAGAGTTCCAGTACACTTCTTTTAGCACAGGCATTATTTTGACGTGCCCCCTGTTCGTATTACTGTTGTCTTCAGTTAACCAAATAACATTCGCGTTAATCAATACCAAGGTAGTAGTCAACTAGTCATCAACAACAAAAACCAACTACTCCAATTTGACTACTACAGTTATCTTGACTTGACTTGACTTTGATCCACTGTCACTGAGCCTCAGCTCTTGGTCTTTCAGGGTTGAAACATCTACATCTTGACTATTAAAGCTGTAACTTCAGCAATATTGTACTTTATAAGTTAAACCATTCAAATGTAATGGTAGGGAAGCAGCTCCCATATAAATGATGTTGAAGTCAGATGCACTGGGCCGTAAGGCATGCAACGCAAACTGCCTTACTGTGATGAAGTGTACTGAGATTCTGTCTTTCAAATGGCCCATGTCTTTTTCTCCTTGCATTTTGTTCACTTTTTCTAGGAGGGATTACAGGTAATCCTTCTCCATGTTTCTTCTCCTTCTATTATTTACGTTTTTCAGAGTGAGATCACGATGGAGTTTTATCTCATCTGCTGTATGGTTCTTCTTTATGTGTTTAGAGTTGGGGTGTAGGGAATTGTTGCAGTATTATTCTAGATTAAGATTATAGAGCCTAGAACAGATGTGCACCAGTTTTAGTCCTTTTAAAGATATGACAGGCGGCTAGACGCATTTTTCGGGGATTTTATATATATATATATTTCGGCCATTTTGCTTCATTGCCAGTAGAGGGCAGAGCGTAATCCCGTTTCTTTGTCTAGCAGTACCGATTGCATCAGTATTGTTTACAATTCTGATTGGCTGAGAGCTAACGGCATTTGAAATCATTGGGCTAGGAACAAAAGCCGCGTATATGACGTCACGAGGTCAGCGTGCTGTTAGTGATTATAAATAGGGCCGTAATTTAATTCGCGGTCTCTTAAATGTAATTGCCAGCCGCGTGCCTGAGTCAAATTGTCGATTGCCTTTCAGTGGGAAAATTCGAGATTTGGTAAGCATAAATTTTTGCGTGGTACTTTATTTAATTTTTCTAGTCTAGTCCGATCAGTTAGTTTCTTGGGCAGTTTAAGTTTAATGTTAATTCTTAACGCCAGAGCCATCAAATACGATCTGAGTGATAGACTTGAGAAACTTAAGAGGTTCATAATAATTCCTTATTGAAGGAATAGCGGTATTTAAGCTGGGTTTAAAAGTTGAGATGTCACCGGCGTGCTTTGTATTTTTGCAAAGTAGGTCGGGAGAGAAACCCGCATCTCTGATTTATGAATTTACAGAATGACGGGAGCATGGGTATTTGTGATTTTATTGAGAGTGTAATGCTGCTAGTGGACGGGAGTGAAAGAGGTGTAATCTGTAAGCACGCGTGGGTTACTGAATATTTATTTGAGACGATGTTCAGAGGGGTGAGGGGGAGATAAGCACGTGGTCGTAAGAATTGTAAACACGTGTTGGTAACTACTGAGATTTAATTGATAACCTGGGGTTATGTAATACTTCTAGGCAGATGTATAGGCTAGCATCTAAAGGGGTTATATGTCATTGATTGCATTTGTTGTTCTGTGTATTCAGAAAGACGGGAGAAGTAATTTTAAAGGAAATTATTTTGTATTACATTTTATGTGATTTACGATTTACTGACAGGAATTTTAGGAATTCCTAGAGAGGTCTAGTTATTTTGTGTTAAACATTTTTGCTGCATTCAGTGTCAGCGAGAAGTGGGCCAAAGTATTTTAGACAGTTGGGTCCTCAGTGAAAAACTGTTGTGATTGTAACCAGCCAGGCAGAACCCTAGGCCAGACGGTCTGTGTGTTGTAGTACCGGTCTGTGAAAGAAAATACGTTTTCCCAAGGCAGGGAAGACATTCTCCAGTTGGAAGGGATTTTGGTGGAAAATCCGGAGCTCTGATGCTCAATCTTCTTACACCCGCAAATCGGCAAGTTGCCAGCGTGGTTGTAAATTTATTTTGATTCGTCCCGGCCATAATAACGCCGAAGGCCTGACCCCAGAGTAGGGAGCGGGCAGGTAAATCCAGAGTGGTAGCAGCCAAACCAGCTACCAAATCGTAGTTTTTCCAGAAGCCAGTGGTGAAACCTAGTCGTCAATTTCAAGAATGGTGGGGAGCAACAGGGTCAAAATCCTCTCCACAGATTTTAGAGCAGAAGACAGCTGCTGAAGTGTAGTCTACAGGTAGTAGACCAGAAAGACAGAACTGAGACATAGTTTTGTGAAGATCATAGCAGAGAACAGCTGTTGAAGTGTAGAGGTGCAGTTATCTGTGTAGCAGTTCATGAGATTTTCAGGATAGGTTGTGTAGAAACGAAGTCTGTGCAGAGTTGGTGTGGACACTTCGTAGTAGATCCAGCTGATTGTGTACTCAGAGTTTATATTAGAGTTTAGAATAGCTAGTTTGTAGTGGAGGCTCGGCATCTGAGACCCCACCCAGTGCGGTGTAATTTATTTCATTTAATCTTACCTTCTCTCTCCATACAGGTGAAACTTGTGGGTGAAGGGTTGGGTTTTGATGATACAACATTTGTAATTTTTCCTGAATTTGTTTGTTTCAGGAGTGCGTACACTGCAATTTTATGTATTTGACATGTATATGAGTTTTGTTTATAGGTGTAAATAAAACTTGTACCTTTATAGTCTGGACCAGTCATTTTAATTACGTACAGTAGCTATCTGTTGTCTGTATTGTGGTGTATGTGAATCATAATTGAACCTTATCCCCTTAGGGTAGCTAGAGGTGGTCGAGGCCATAGCAATTAAGACGTCCGAAGTGGTGAGGAAAGAATCAACTTCGGTTCTCAACCTCGGAGCCAATGGTCTCACTTTCACATTTGCACTGTCATTTTTCATCTGAATCTATCATTTCAGTCTTTCTTCTCACTAATGTCTTGTCACTATATGTAGACAGCCTTTAGTCTTAAATCCATTTCGTGACACTTACGATGACCTCTGAGCGGACTACTGCCTTTATTAGAGTCAATAATGTCGAAGTCTAAGGGCGAACGAAGAAGAAGAAATGAAACTGTTTTGAATGTCAGAATTTAAAACTAATAATTTAGGATTACCTTTTATTAAGTACAAAATGTTGAAGAGAAATACGTAAGCAAGTAGCATAAAGCTGTTGGTGGATTTAAAAATCAAAAAGAACGACAAGATGCAGTAACTCTGGCAAGCTTGGATCAATCATTATTATCAGCAATCTATCTAGTTAATGACTATACCATCATCATTTTTCTTTGTGCTTCTTAAGGAGCATGGAACCACAACTGTAGCTGGGTTTCTTGAAGGAAGCCTGCACAAAGGAGTCACTTCCTCTTGAGTGGTGGTTCTGTGGATTGTGTTTCACATGATAAGGTTGCCAGGCCCATTCAAGTTAATAACTATACATCCTAAAACAGACATGATACAGTGAACATCTCCAGTCTGCAGCAAAATCATGTAAAAAGCATGAATCATGAAAGAAACCCTGCACTGTTAAATGGTTAATTATTCATAATTTTAAAATGTCATTGCTTTATTTAGAATTTTTTTTTTTAACTTTCCCTAGATCAAAATGACTAAATAAACAACACAAAACCATAACAAAATACAGAACAAGCAATTAATAAAATTCATCATCTTCTTTGATCCTTAGCCGCCGACCGTCAAAGCAGTCAGTGGCCATTACGCCTGGTGGCGTCTTAATAAAATTCATAATCTGAATAAATAACAGCAACAATTCAACTTGAAACTGGAAAAAAAAAACTAGAAATAAAGTTACAAAATTGTAATGTCTCAGTGAAAAACACCTTCATCATCAATCAGTAAGTGTATCAGTGAGACTTCAGATTCTCGACATTCCTGCACATGAACTAAGACTGGTTCTGTGGATCAGTCACACGTGTGATATTACTAGAGTTTTCAGTTACAGTAAACCAAATCAAGAACAGAAAAACACTAACTACTGTAAATAAAACATCAATATACAATCATATAATCACACGTGTTCATATTCCAGAATTGTTATCCTGGAAAAAACAAAATGCACGTTTCCACTGACACAATATAAGAGAATGCCCCAAAACTGAACATAGTAACTGTGCAAGCAAGAAAAGTTACTGCTGTTCTGTAAAAACATGTCAGGCAGTTCATGTTCCGCATAGTTCTAATTTTGTTGTTTATTTCTCAAAACTGGCTCATGTTGTATTCAAGTACTTACACTGATGCATCCTAGCTACCACCAACCATTTTTTAAAAAGTACATTTATACACAGTGAAATAATATGAGACACACATGGTTTGGCCAGGTCTGAAGAATTGGAGAAGATCGGCTACCACGACAAGCATGGGAAAGTAAGAGCCAGCGATCCAGACCCCCAGAGTCCGCTGGGAGGACAACATTAAACAATCTTTGAAGGACCGAGGACTAGAATGGAACCAAGCCAGGAGGAAGACAGCCGATAGGATGGTCTGGTGCTCTCTCTTCCAAACCTCTACACCTCATGATAGAAGAGGAACGACTAAGTAAGTAAGTATAATTTGAGACAGTTTTGGCACAATATAAACTTCTGCAATATGTCTAGCGCCCCGTACAGTTCTTGGGTGGGGGGGTGTCTCTGAAGAGACAAAGAAAGAATAGGACAGCTGCACCCTCAGGCATGTCGTACAAGGCAACTAATCTGAGGCTGTGCATGGAGCTAGAATCCTCATCATGTAAAACACTGCCACAGAAACTACCACTGCATGAGCTTGTCAATGATTTGTGCAGGCTTCTAGCAAGGGGCCAGCTGCAGCAATGACCCCCATGATCTGTAAGGAGCACAAAAGGAAAATGATGATGATGAACGTCTAGCAAACATTTGGAGAGAGTCAGCGCACAATGTTTCTTAATTACTGTACATAAACTAATGTATGTCCTATTGAAAATGCTTTACCTATTTTACTGGGCAAGTTCTCAACACTGAGACCTTTTGTGTCATCTTCTTGAACCTTAAATAAATGATATGTTAGTCACAACTAATGGGGGGGGGGAAAAAACCAGAATCAAAACATGTACACAATTAAACTTGCAGAAATTATCTCAAAACATTGTTAGCTTTTACAGTTGACATTCAAAAATCCGGCAACCTCCGGACCTGAGGAGTGCCGGATTGTTGAAAATGCCAGATTTTTTATGGTTAAATATGTTGTATATATTTAACTGAAAATGACTACCTGTACAGTCCTTTAAAAAAAGAAAATTAAAAACTAAATGATCTGCGATCGACAATGCACGATGTTTACGTTTTACACCACTTCTTTTATTTGCTGAATCCATAATGGGGCTAAACAGCAGCAAATAAATGATAAAATGAGAAGGAATGAGCAGGAATTCCTGTTAACACGTGCAAGCAAGACCCAACAGTTGCATCAAATCATACACGGCTCCAGAAAACAGTGGCGCGCCAACGCGGTAAATTAAAAAATGCGCTCCGAAATCCATGCCGGAAATCTGAAGGAACCGGATTATCGATGGCCGGATTTTTGAATGTCAACTGTACTACTTCATTTATTCACTACCCAAAATATATATGTAATTCTACATGGTGTAGGGGTATATTTTTTCTAGTACAATCTTGATATCTTTTCCTGAATTTATTCTCAATATCTTTGTCTTTTCCCTGTGTATTTTCAGACCCACTTGCTGTGATCTCTCATCAAGTATTTTCGCTTTGTCGTGAATCTGATTATGGTTAGGCAATAGAGAAGCAAGGTCATCCACAAAATCAAGATTGTCATTTTCTTTTGGCCGATGTCGATGTTTTCATTACCCAATCTGTAGCCAGTGAGAGGAGAAATGGCGAAAAGAGACATCCCTGTCACATTTAAATTCTAATCCCAAACAGTTCTGTAAGTTGTCCTTCATGAAGAACTTGCATGTCATGTCTTCATATTTTTCTTTATTAAGTTAATGATCTTCAGATGGACTCTATAATGCATCTTCGGTTTCCAAAGTGATTCTTTGTCAAATGCCTTTCCACAGTAAAGAAGTGAATTCAATTTAAAACTCTGTTTTACTATTGCAAAGTGGATCTGGCCCCTATTGATCTGTTATGTCAAAAACCTGCTTGTTTATCTCTCAGTTGTCTATCTATGGACTCTTTTAATTTCTATTGAAAATATTAATATTAAACAGGATCATCCTTGAGAGATTAAAAGAGTTCACTTCCAGAATTCTATTTATGGAAATAATTATATATTATACTTAAAAACAGATTATAAAAACAATGACATCAACTAACATAAATAAAATTCAGTGGACTCTGAAGACACAGCTCAGCATTCTGGATTTTGTCAATGACCTTGCTCTCCTATCACATAACCATAACTAGATGTTGTTGTTGTTGTCGATATCCCATAGCTGCTGAGCGTGTCTATTCTTGGCAGCCCAATGCCATTCTTAGAAAAGTGCAGGTTTTCTGCAGTTGTTTTAATGTTACATATAGTGAGTTGGTGACTATCAGAGGTGTCTGTAAAAGTTTTTTCCTGGCATTTGTGAGTGATGGACACTCCATGATGAGGTGTCTGGTTGTTTTATAGGGATGAGAGCAGTGTCTACACATGGGTAGGTGCTGAGGGTTGATACGGTTTAGATGGCTATTGACTCTGGCGTGTCCTGTTTGAAACTGGAAGATAAGACTTTGATTTCTGCTGCTGAGTCTGTTTATGTTGTCATTGTCTTTTGGGCGGGTCATTTCATTAAAGACATTTCGGCCAGTCGGCCCGTTTACCCATCTGTTCAGCCAGATTTCCCTTGTGTTGTTTCTGAGAATCTGTTTGATGTTCTCATGCTGCAGGGTCTGTCCTTTTGTTGTTAAGAGGCTCCTGTTTTAGCAAGTCTATCAGCTGTCTCATTTCCTGTTAGATTACTGTGTCCAGGGATCCATTGTAGGGTTACGCTGATGGAGTAGGCTGTGATCAAGTTGTGAACCGCTCTTCTTATAAGAAACATGTCTTTGTTTTCATACGGAGTCTGTTTAAGTGCTTCCAAAACAGACATGGAATCACTGAAAATCACTATATCTGATGGCTTTCGTTCCGTAAGGTCAAACTGTTGGTGTAGTACAAGGGAAGGTCAAAAGTAATGCCTCCTATTTTTTATGTATGTAAATACTGCATCGATGTGCAATTTGTAAATTTAGCAGGATTCCTCAAACACTCTTCTGCACTGTATAGCATTACCAACCTGTTTCAGTAACAGGTGGCACCACTGTAACAGTTTAAAAATGGCTGCCAAAGACGTTCGGTTAAAACAACGTTATGTCATAGAATTCCTCAATGCTGAAGGCGAGACCCCAATTCGCATCCACGAACGTTTGAAGAATGTTTATGGAGATTCAACAGGGGATGTTAGCACTGTCCGACGTTGGGTACATCGTTGTGACGAAACTGAAGTAGGTCAATCCTCAATGGCTGACGCAAAGCGGACTGACCGTCCGTCAACCGCAGTGACTCCACACAACATTCATCGAGTTGATGGCATCATTCGTGGTGACCGTCGGGTAACACTGGATGAACTTTCTTCCATGTTGTCCATTAGTAAAGGCAGTGTCCAGAAAATCATTAAAGACCTGGGTTATTCAAAAGTTTGTGCATGGTGGGTATCCAGAATGTTGACAGACAGACATAAAGAAACAAGGAAAACCATAGCCATCAACCTCCTGCACCGTTACGAAACTGAAGGAGAAGAGTTTTTATCTAATATTGTGACAGGTGATGAGACTTGGGTTCATTTTTTTTTAACCAGAATCCAAGAGGCAGTCAATGGAATGGCATCACACAACATCGCCGACAAGAAAGAAGTTCAAAAGTTCACCATCTGTAGGGAAAGTTATGGCCTCCGTGTTTTGGGATGAGAAGGGTGTGATTCTTCTCGACTTCTTGGAACAGGGAAACACGGTGAATGCAGACCGTTACATTGAAACTTTGAAGAAGCTTAGAGGTCGCCTTCGGCGACTTTACCCATTAAAAGATCAGAGAACTGCACTACTGTTGCACGATAATGCCACGCCACACACCGCTAAACGCACCATTGATGCGATTGCAGAATTTGGCTGGACATTATTACCACATCCCCCTTACAGTCCCGATCTTGCACCTTCTGACTTCCATCTGTTTGGACCACTGAAAGAAGATCTTCGCAGACATCACTTTGAGGACACCGAGACCCTTAAACGCGCTGTACGCCAGTGGTTTAGGAAAAAGGACACACATTTTTACCGTGCGGGGATACATGCCCTTGTGAGAAGATGGACAAAAACTGTAGCAAATAACGGAGACTACACTGAGAAATAAATTTTTGAAGTTCAGACTTGGGGCTACATTTCACTGTGAATTTTATCTGTTTTCTTGCCTACTGAATGAAATTAAAAATTACGAGGCATTACTTTTTGACCGTCCCTCGTAATTCAATAGCTGTCTTGATGGCCTCAGCCTCCGCTTCGTAATTTGAACAATTTTCACCACAGGAGTTACAGAACTCATAAGTGGATCCATCCGGGTACCATATGCAGACGCCATATCCTGCAAAAGAGGTGGTCTTGAAAGCTGAACCATCTGTGTAGGCCTGGATTGCTGCTGTTGAGTAGCTGTTTATGGTCTCCAAGGCATACATCTTCAAGACTGTGGGTAGTGTTTCCTTGTTGGCCATTTTATCTATCAGTTGTGTTTTGACAGTTGGTTGATGGAAGTTCTCCCAAGGGGGTGTTCCAAAGTATTTGTTTTCTAATTCTCTCTCTTGCGGGAGATGATGTTTATCATTTTCCTCTTTGGCTATGTCCAGGACAGATAGTTGTTTCAGTCTTCGCGTTTGTTTCCAAGTGTCAATAAGTACTTTGTTTGGGTGGTCTTTCTCTTGTCTCCCGTATCTCTCTACAGCTTCAGTCAGTGCTCTTTTACGCCTGATACCCAGCGGCTCTATATTGGCATCTATCTCACATACTGCTGTGGGTGTTGATCTCATCCCTCCACAAATTAACCTGAGAGCTTGGTTCTGCACACGTTCCAGAGATGAGATAGTATTAGTACTCACAATGGTCTGGAGAGGGAGGTTATAATCTATCACTGATAACTAGATGAAAGACAAAATGAGAATGCTCTATGAGAGGTCACAGCAACTGCATATGAAAATGTGCACAGAAAAGGCAAAAGTTACGAGAATACAGGTAGCAAATGATAGACTACACTTAGAGAAACATCCCTGTAAGATGTGGACCCATTCATATAAATGTCTGAATGGCAATCAAGGGGGACGTGACAGCGATTTTGTCCACATGACTACTGATACCATCGGCCAATTAAGTTGCCCAAGCCACTGTGCCCTTAAATAAGGATCAGGTGATGCAGTGTAAGTTGGTATTTTATTGTTTGGGCTTTTTAAAAAATACATTTTTTTTTTAAAGTACTTACTTACTTACTTACTTAGTCGTTCCCCTTCTACCGTGAGGTGTAGAGGTCTTTTTTTTTAAAAAAAGTACGGCCTCAAACTTCTTTGCACATTATTTTTTAAAAAGGTTAGCGATACTGGGTATTTTTCTCTCTCTGCATTCTAAGCCTAAACCTAAATTCTAACAATGAACCTGTTACTGGAACCCTTTTTCCTTTATTTTGTTGTCTTTTCTGGGAATAAGGGCCACAAATCTCTAAACTACAACAGTTAATGCTAGTCTTTACCCTAATCAGAACTGGGGATCCCAACACTAGCATTATAATCATTACCCTATATTGAGAATTGCAGCTGCGGACCAAAAAGAGAGTTTGCATGTGCAAAACTGAATTCAGCTAGGTTAACCTGATGATCATAACACTGTATATTGAGTTATAATTGCACATGCAAAAGAACTCACAAGCACAAAACTGACTTCAGATATGTACCGTGCATCAATAGCCATTTTGATGAAATTGGAAGCAAGTCTCGCTTGATTACATTTCAACTCAAATATCTTGGCAGCAACATAGACAAGTAAGAGAAAAGAACACTGATGTCCAAAAAAGACAAGGGGAGCTTTCACTACATTTGGAAAATGCAAAGAAACCAAAAGAAATCAAGTCCAACACAAAAGTAAGAATCTTCAACTCAAATGTCAAGACAGACCTATTATATAGCGGCTCTAGACATAGAGAACAACAACAAAAACCATAAAGTTACAGAATTTCATAAATGCACGTTTGTGCAGAATATAATTAAAATGGTATAACAAGAATACCTATATAAAACTTAAAGAAAGAGCCAGGCAAACACAAGTGGAACAAGAGATAAGACACACACTAAGGAAACCAACTGACAGCATTACAAGACAGTCCTTGTTCTGGAATCTCCCGGGTAAGATGGAGGAGACTGAAAAACACATAGAGAAGGAAACTGGAGACATGGAAAAGATATGGAAAGGCCTTGAATGGCAAATGATTAGGATGGTTAGGCATAAACTTGTTGAAGGCCTGCGCTGAAAGGGCATTTAAAGAATGAATAAATAAATGAAAAAGCATATTTAAAACATTAAAAATGCAACTATGGTGATAGATTTATTCACTTCCAGAATGCATTCCACCAATTTTACATGTATTCATCATCAATCATCTCTCATTTTAGATCCCAGTTGCAACTGTTGCTTGCCACTGATTTCTATTCTGGGCCTGTCCTCTTAAATTTTACGCTGTCTTCTTATAAGAAAATAAGTCCTGAATTAAGTCCTCAAAAACATAACTTACAAACAAATGCAATCAACCTGTAAAGAGTATTGTGTACCTTTAATTCATATTAGATGTACTGGAACAATTCATTCATAATAACACCCACAAAGCAAAATAGTTAACTAAATATGCACATACATGGAGATGAATTGTCTTAACTAATCTGATTCTCATAGTAAGTATGGATACCTTTTAAAAATTAATGTCACAAAAGTTACATAATGAAATGAGGCTTTGAAAATGCACAAGATCTATTCAAGCTTAATGCAACATTCCTTCATGAAATACAGAAAACATGTCTCAAAGTAAACCAATTATTTCACGATAATGACACTAACTTCTATAGTGATTCAATATAACAATAAAAATGTCAGAAGACGTTTCAGGATTGAGTACGAATCACTGAATTACATTCCTTCATTCCGTATTATTTCCAGAAATGGCATCGGGAACGTTACGATACTTTGTGATAAAAGACTGAATGTCACTGGTAGCAGAAAATATCTTGGAATGCATCTTAAGACTTTGTGAAACAAGACGGAAGGAGAACAGGTAACAATAATACTGAACACAGGAGAGTTAGTTGCTTATCCTTTACAGGACGTGGCAATCAACCCCAGCTTTTATTGGCCGTTTGTGATTTTTCTAGGCAATTTTTTCATTCAGTAGTTTGCCATTGCTTTCTGAACGGTACGGCACTTATACCATTGTTAAAAATCCACACAAAGCGATCTGCTACCAAACCGCCTGCAGCAGGTTTGACGGTGTACTCTCCATAGAAAAAAAAAGCGAGTTGCGTGATACTGTGGTTTCCGGTGCGCCTTCTGGCCCAGTATCTATGACTTTAGCACCTGTTCAACGGGAGAGTGGGCTCATCCCTAATCTGTTTATGTTCCCAGTAGTAGACTATTCGCAAGCAGCCTGGGGGTGTCACTGCTCTGCGCGGACCTTGTTTACCGAGGCGGCGTCCGAGCTCGTATGGTGAAAATATGGTTGCATTATCTTCAAAATAGCCCTGTCTTTCCCATGGCTTTTCTGCCATCCTGCAACTTTGAGTTAAGGAGTTCTGAGCTCCAGTCTCTTTCCCAGGCATTTTATCCTGGCCTGGCACGCATACAGAGGACCCCACTTCTGGTTCTAAGTTAGCAGTTGGGGATAGGTGGGGTAGCACACTGTGCATTCCCCGTCATCCAGGGGGCTCTCCAACTATGCAGAGCTTGCACAATGCTGTGCTCTGGTTCTGGGCTCTCCCAAGGAATCCTCACGTCCTGCACAGAGCCACTTCCAGATACCCACCACCTGCCAACCCTCCATTGTAGAAATCTTCTGCATGCGGCCATCCAGTCAAGAGCCAGTATTAAGTCTGGTGCCCAAGTGATCCCCCCAAGCTCAGTGTGCAATGCTGGGTTCTCATCATGCTGCAACACAGGGGGGATTGTGATGCTCAGCCATCTCTCTCAACTCTGCACCGATAAGTGACATCGGGGACTTAACTGTGCCTCAGTACTGGGAGGCCCCGTTTCCGGGTACACCACACACAGCCAATTGAGGCAACGGTCGCCGTGGGCGTGTCTTCAGTGGGGAAGTTGTGGAGTCTTCCTGTCCATGTTCTTGCACATCCTAACACTGCCCGCAAGACATCGGAGGTTTGGAGAGTGGCCTTCTCTGCTTTTTTGAGCCGGGGTGGGCTCCCCGGGCAAGTCTCGATGGGGATCGGGACGTGTCCACGCGCCAGTGGGCCCAGCATCGGCCGCATCTGATGGAGGACTTGCTCTGCCAGGTTTGATGTGGATTTCCTACCGCCCCGGGTAGAAGCCAGAAGTGTACTGTGCCAGCTCTGGGGGAGATAAAGGGGGGTGTTTCTGCGTCTCCTTGTGATACGTAGCCAAGGTAGGGCTCACAGTGCTCTTTCCCCGCCACCAAATTGCCTGCTGGTTACGCCGAGTTCTCCGAGGCTCTAGGCATGTGACCAAGAGTTGAAGGCAATAGGATCGTCAAGTCCTGAGTCTCTGTGCCTGTACGATGGGTTCCGATCTTCAGGGAGCAGTCCACACTCGTTCCCACTCCCAAGACTTGTTCAGTATCCATCTGGCTCCTTCCCACCCACAGAGGGCGTGTACGGTGTAGTGCACCGGTTTTATTATCGAGGTTTGCTCCTCTAGATCCGTTGTGTTTAGCCTGAGGATTCGCACACTCAGTTACCAGGACTACCTCGAGGAGGGTGTGGCTCTTCACCACGCACAACGATCTTGGGGTATGAGAGGTTTTGATAGGCCAAGAGACTAACACCGCAATGGTCGCTCCTTTCATGAACAAGAATTCACTAGGCCTAGGGTGAAGCAAGGGGGGAAACCCACTACCCACAACACCAGCACATCATACCCCCTGTCTGTAAAAGACTTTGCCCCCAGCAGGTTTCAAACCTGGTATATCTGGATTATGAAACTGCGTTCATATCCATTAGGCCACAGACGCCGACAGAAGAAACAATACTTATATTCAGACCATGATGAGTACACCATGCAGGGATGGCTTAACCCTAATGCTGTCAAGTAATGTTAAGCATAGAAAACACTTGCAGAACAGCAAGCAATTGGACAAAGAATAATATCAACAACCTCCAGCAACTTGCTATAGGAAAACAGATATAATAATGATCACTGCTAGGCACAAACATATATGACAAAGAAGAATTTGTAAAGGTAGAATTCTCAAGAATGTCATAGGCAAAAAGAAATGTGGAAATGAAAAGAATTTACAAACCTGATGTATGATCTAAATGTACAAAGAGGTCATGGGAAAGCACAGACCAGGAGAATGAAACTGGAAATTTGTTTGAAAAAGTTTTGTGCAACAATGAAATGCATGGAGGCATATCTGGAGTCATCCTTATATGACCAACAACTGTGCACAATGCTACAGTATATGTACGTGGAAGTGAACCTATGTCTGTGAGGCTAATTACATCCTCATTGACTCTTGAAATCATCCCCCAGGCGAAATTCTTTGATTTGGTTGATTGCATGCAGAGGGATCTCACTGTGGACCCAGTGATAGGCAGGGGAAGCTGAGAAGTGGCTCTGTGCAGGACATGACAATTCCTTGGGAAATCCCCAGAACCAAGTATTTTAATTCTGCATAGTTGGAGAACCCCCTTGGATGGCGGGGAATGCACAGTATGACACATACTTCTTACTCCTAGCTTGGGACCAGATGTGACGATCCTTTAAATGCAAGCCAAGCTGGAGAAACTGAAGCTCATGACTTCAACTCAAAACATTTCGGAATGGCAGAAAAGCCACAGGAAAAGCCTAGATCTACAGTGTAGATAATACCAAGGAGTCTTCAACTTAGTGTTGGTTGCTAAAGAGCGAGAAGCTCAGCAGCCCTAGTTAAAACAACAACAAAGCAACAATGAACTTATCATAGCAGGAAGCATAAAGTAACATAAAGTAATAACTGATATCATCAACCCACAGGACAGAAAACCAGATCAATCATTTCTTTATATATATATATATATATATTATATATATATATATATATATATATATATTATATATATATATATATATATATATATATATATATATATATATATATATATATATATATATATATATATATATATAATATGGAAGACCTTCATACAATCCCAATAGAAGCAGAGTTGATGTGGAATCAGACCAACATCTTCTGTTAGCCAAGTAAAGCTGAAACTCAGAAAATATACAACAGGATAAAGTTACAGACAGCACTTTAATGAATAATATCTAAGAGACAATACATTAAAGAAAAATGCATTGTCACAATCTCTATTAAGTACCAAAAGCTTCATCATCCTGAAAATATAACAAACGGAGAATACATCGGACAACAGGCCAAAGACATATAGTATAAAACATGCAGACAAAGTCTTTTAAAAGAACTTTAAACACAAATATCCTGCTATATGGCTATGAAACAGATAGTACAACAAAAAAATAAACCAAATCGTAACAACTGTATCACAAATGAGGGCTTATACAGAACAGTAGTTTGGCAGGAAGGAACCAGGCAAATGCCATTGGCATTAGATGCAAGGAAACAATGCTGGAAGGGGATTGCGCATATATCAAAGAAGTAATTTAACAGGACAACAAGGCAGTCTATGTTCTGTAACCTTCAGTGCAGGAGATCTAGTAGAAGACATAAGAATTGGTTAACGGTCTATGCTCCAAAAGAAGCTGAAAGACAAAGATGAAGTTTCATGATCACAAATATAAAAGTGCTCATGCTAAGGTCATAAGTCTTCATCACAGAACACGATGTTTGAAAGAGGTACAATCTGACATTAATCAAAAGCACAGATGAAAAGAAGAGATAAAGTAACAAACTTACACAAAATTAATGTGAACAGACAGGAAAATCACAGCAAATCACAGCAGAACACTAAGCAGCCTTCATTAGTAAGTCTTCCATTTATGAAGATTGCAGATTTCTCTAGCAGAGCTTTTGTAGTGGTTTTCCAGCATTTTCAAGCTGTTTGTTAATACTTGATTTCTTATTTTTACTGAAGCTCATGTTTGATGCAGAATGTGTTTGTTGTCTGACAGTGTTGCTTTCAAGCATCTTGTTTCCTGCCAAAGACCTATGACTATAACTTTCCAAGAGATGCTCCTTATATTCCTTCTTTTTTTTTACTTCTTCGTTCGTCCTGAAAAGGACGTTGGTTGCGTTGTGTCCCTTTACAGCAAAGCTGCGATATTTATGTTATACATGGGCACTGCATAAATTTTTACCGGTTACCTCATTTCTCTCAATAGTAAGCTATGTACTACTGGGTAGAAGGTAAAGGATCCCGTTACATGCCCACTGAGGCATAATGGGAATATGGTGTTAGGCCTATATTTTCTTGACCATCGAAACACTAGGGTTGATGTGGTCAGCATCATGCCGGCCGCCTTTAACCTTCCCAGAGTTGGTCTGGTACCCAATTCATGAGGCTGGGTCGACCCCTGGCCATTTGGGGTCTAAAAAATCCCACCTCAAATGGGATCTCACTAACCACTGCGCTACTGCAGCTCAATGTTAACCTTATCATGTAGGTAGTCCCGTAGCAGCTACTGCTGTAGGGGGCTGAAGATCAGAAATGTTACTATACCAGGCCTCAGCTGAACAGTTCCCTCTCACACTGCCTTTGCTTTCTCTAAATTAAGAGCAGTCTTGTGCCCATTTACAACCAGGTAGAATGAAGAATGCTACCAAATTCTGAACCTGGTAGCTTTGCCTCGAGAAGCAAGCGCTCGAATCATTCTGCCGCTCAACATTATAACCTTAATATACCAACTGCTAAACCATCTATTCTCAATGTTAACCGTCTCATGTTACCTGCTGAACTATTTTCTCTTTAATATTAACCATATCATACTAACTGCCAAACCATGTGTTCTTGTTTTTTTTTCTTAACCTTATCATACCAGTTGCCTAAACATATGTTCTTTAATGTTCACATTATCGACCTAACTCCACCATCACAAATTCTTAAATGTAAAATGTCTGAGGCCACTGTTTCACCAAAGATATTTATGATAATAAAATGAAAGTTGACAGAAGTACCTTGCTGCTGTTGGTGTTGTTTTAGTTATTTCTGGCAATATGTTTTCCAACACGTCTTTAGCGTAAGGTATATTGTCTTGCAGCTGTATGCGAAAATCTTTATCATACCAAGCATAGCCCAGTACACCCCCAGCAGCCACTGGCAGACTAATTCCAAGGATCTTCAGAATTCTAAGGGCATTTCTATAAATAAATATACAAGCAGAGCTGTCAGAAGTATGAACACAATTCACATTGAAGATGACAATAGTAAAGATTACAATAAGAAGAGAAACTGGAATAGGGAATAAAAGAAAAGGAATTTTTTTTTGTTTCACTTTAGCAGTCAAGCATTGTTTGAAAGGATAACATGATTTGCTTTAATTAGGTGCAACAGTGTAAACATGCAGAAATCTTACGATTTGGGTGGTGGCTTTGGCACTTGGAGAGGAGCAGATTCTGTTGCAAGCTGTCGGACTGCATTTAACATGTGGTGCCACCCCTGCAAAGAGACAGGTAAGAAACTAATCTAGGTTTCACAGATTGTGTCCATAAACTAATCAAGTTTAAAAGACTCATATATTAAAGTTCACATATAATATATACATAACACTTTCATTGCTCAATATTTTTAAATCACATATTCTTTGTGATTTAAAATGTGATCACCATTGTTGTTGTAACCCATAGAACATAAGGCTGATATTGCTGCTCATCACAGGATTTAATATTGGACCATTTTCATCAGCTCTGCCTACAAGGTTCAGGTTGCTTGCTTTTCCTTTCCTCCATCCTTCTCCAAGCTCTCATTAGCCTCCCTTGTTTTCTCTTAGTAAATATATAAAGGTAATTAACAGGCACTCGTTGGATAGAAAGGAAAACACCAGACAACAAAAAATAAATATAAGTGATAGACTTACCGGGAATCAAACGGAGAACCATTCATGAAGACCAAAAAGAAAAATGATGTTTAAAAGACTCATACATATTAGCCAAGTCTAAGCTAAATGTTCCAATGTAAACTTTCTTTGAAGTTATAAACAGTTCTGCATTATATTTAAACCATTATAATGTGGGTGATGTCACGAAAGAATGAAAAGGAGTAATGATTAATCCAGATATGATTCAAAGGTTTTGATAACTTCAACAGTGTAGCACATCAGAAGTGGAGAAGTCATTGAGAACAAGATAACTCTTGCAATAAATAAGTAGTAAATTTAGTCCCATGGTAGATGCTGGCATAGGGGAGTGACGTGTTAGAGGTTTCGTCTATACTATGCCTCTGCTTTATAAGGTGGGGTGACCTTCCTCGCTGCCTTCCCTTCCTTTGCCTCTCTTACCCTGGGGATTCCACAACAAAGACTGCCTTGTAATGCTAGCAATAGGTTTTTTTCTCAATGTGTGTCCTATCCATCGCCAGCAGCTTCTTCGCATCTCTTGTTCCACTGGCACTTGTCAGGTTCTTGTAACCAGTTTCACATTAATAACCTTATCGACCAACTGAATCCTTCTTTTCTAGGTAAGCACTCATTTATAAAAAAAACTTGCTTTTTTTGGTTGTTGCTTTTACTGTTCATGTTTCAGAGCAATACAATAAGACTGACTTGACATCTCAGTTAAAGATGTTTATTTTTGTGTTGGACTTGATTTCTCTTGATCTCCATATATTTCCCAATGCAATGAAAGCTCCCCAAGCCTTTTGTATTCTTATTTTGATATCACTGTCTGTCCTGCAAACTTTGTCTATTCTACATCATGCAGGGGTGTTTTTTAAAGTTCAATCTTATCATTTCCTGCATTTATCTTTGTCTAAAACCTGCAAATTTTCAGACCAATCTGCTGTAACCTCTCATCAAATATTTTCATTCTGTCTTGCGCCTGATTATGGTTATGGGACAGAAGAGCCAAGTCGTCTGTAAAATCTAGATCATCAAGCTGTGTAGTCAGATTCCACTTCTGTTGGATTAAGTTGATCTTATCATTACTCAATCTATAGTTAAGTTGATGTTTTCATAACTCAATCTATAGTCAGTAAGAAGAGAAATTGAGACAAAGGGTATCCCTATCACATTCCTGTTCTTATTCCAAATGTTTCTGTAAGATATCCTCCATGATGAAATCTTCACTCGTTTTCTATTATAGTAATGATTTTCAGGGGGACACTAGAATGCCTCATCAATTTCAATAGTGATTCTGTCTACATTGTCAAATGCCTGATAGTCCACAAATCAAATGTAGACAGGTGAATTCAATTCCAGAATTTGTTCAATTGTTATTCTCAATGTGGCTATCTGGTCTGTACAGAATCTGTTTTGTCAAAAACCTATTTGTTCATCTGTCAGTTGCCTATCTATGGGCTCTTTTAATCTCTCAAGGATGATCCTATTTAATATTTTTCCTGGCAATGATAGTAACATTACTCCTCTGTAATTTGTGCACTCTTGTAAACCTCCCTTCTTAGGCAACTTGATCAGATAACCTTAAGTTTAATCCTAATGACGTAGAAGACTTATTTGGATGTCATCGAAGAACACGCCCTACTGTTCTTCATATCAACTGTATATAACGCCTGTGTCACCAGTACACTTCTATATGGCAGCGAGACATGGACAACCTATGCTAAGCAAGAAAGAAGGCTCAATACCTTCCATCTATGGTGTCTACACCACACTCTCGGTATTTCATGAAAGGACAAAGTGACAATTGTCAAGATGTTGTCACATGCTGGCCTTCAAAGCATGTATATACTGCTTAAACAGCAAAGACTACGCTGGCTCGGCCATGTCAACCGCATGGAAAATGGTCTCATCCCGAAAGATCTCTCCACATGTAAGCCTACCTTGCCGTTGGTTGGAGAGCTTGAGTGCCCCAATGATCCCGGGAGCTATGCCAGCGGGAGTTTTACTCCTGGCAGGGTCACCCAAGCCGGACTGGTCCTTGGTGAGGGGCCAGACTAAATGGGCTGAGGAGTGGGTGGAACCCTATAGGTGTAGATGCAGAACCCACCGGCGAGTGGTACATGCTCTGGTCTGCACCAATCCACTCCCACTTCATGGGTTAAATGCTTTCTTTCCTCATTCTTACTTTTTTTTTTTTTTTTTTTTTTTTCGTACGCCCCGCTAATACTCAAGGCGAAATCTCAGGTTATTATTAATGTCTAACCTGACATTGATTTTACGTGAGTATCCCTTTTTCTTGTACAGAGACAGGTGTCCCTCGCCATTCAGGCAAATACTCTCCGATTTCGGAGGTACCCATTTGAGCTGGGTCGGCTCAGGAGCCGCCAATCCCTGGACGACGACACTCCTTCAAATGTCCTCGCCAGGTCTCGAGTTAATCCAGTCCAAATCCCGGTCGACGAAAAATCCTCAAATGCCGTCGCCCGGGTTTGATCCTGAATCACCCGGTCGCCAGAGCGGTGTGGTAACCACTACGCTAGCGCGGCTCATTCTTACTGTTTGTCGTCTATCGGGAGTAGTTTGGGACCCCTTACAGTCTAGGTGCAGTACCCACCGGCGAGTGGACTATGCTATGGCCAGCATCAACCCAAACCCCAGGCATGGGTTAAATCCTGGGTAGATGAAGCTTGTAGCCTTGGAAGGCAGTTCGTCTAGGAGAAGGAAAACTCTGATTTTAAACCACCTGCTGCCTTGCAGGTAGGCTGGGGACAGTCAAGGGCTAAGGAATGCAACTCCACAGAAACGCTTGTTGAAATCGGATGCACTGGGCTACATGCTCAATGAAACAGTGCAACGTACTTCGCCTAATGAAGATGTCACGAATACAATTTAAGCGTTGTGGTGCTCGTCCCGTGGAGTCCCGCCAGGTGGTGAGAGTGCCGGACCCCTGCCTTCGAAGGGGTCCAACAAATACTACTGGTGGTCACCTTCCCCTGAATTGTGGAGTCAAGGTACAGAGGGAAAGGGCAAAAGCTATTGACCAAACACCAAGAACACTCAACATTCTGCAGTGGAATGCAGAAGGAGTCCTCAACAAAAAAGTCCCCCTAAAAAACCGCCTTTATGAGGATCAAATAGATGTGGCTTGCATCCAAGAAACACATCTCAACAGCAACCACAGATTCTCAATAAGAGGATACTTATTTTGTTCTGGATCAATTTTTTAGATTGACCAGAACTTAAAAGGATTTAGAGATTATGAAAAAAATGCATGGAATATTATATCATAAATGCAATAGTGTACATATATATGTACTATACTAGTTAGTTTTATTAAAATGTTCTAGTAGTCATCTACTTGGGAGGATAGTTAATGTTTGTGCTGTTGGGGTGGCCTCATCACACCTGTCTATATTGACTACACAGTGTCCAGAAAATGGTGGGAATTTTTTATGGGGTATTAGTAACTACAAAGCGTTGGTGAATGTCCAGCAGACCAGAGGCTCACTCATCTTGTAGTTGTAGCTCTGGTGCTGAAATCTGATGGTCCCACCTCTCCGTGCTGGCGGGCAATAATGGTGGTCTCTGTCACAAGTACTGCACAGATACACTCGGGTAAAGTCACCAACTGAATAGACACTGCTTTGTTGACAACAGAAACTCACAGCTCTGCAATCAAAGTATGGGCCATGTGTCAAAATCTATTCTCTACCCACGTCTGGACACAACACTGACACAACAACCACATCATACAGACAGGTCAGATCTCTCTGACCAAACAGCACATTTACCATGGTGGTTTTACATCAGATAGATCCTCCCAGACTATAGATTCTGAAAAATATTTATTAGTTTTCTGCCCTAAAAGAGGATAGGTAATATGTTTCATTATTCTCAACACTTGATCTGTCTTGCTTAACCCTTGCTGGAGTTTATGTATATTGTTGGTCCCTAGACCCTGACTAGGGCGGGGGTCTAGAGCAAATCCCTACTTGTTTGTAAGGCTAGATTTCGATATGGCAGTATCAAATCACTCGAACATGAAACAATATTCAAAATATATAAGGAAATAATTTCAATCTTACCAGATTATGAATAAATAACACAGAATTGCTAGCAAAACTCAGCTGAGCTGCTGGCTATAGTATGGCGTCCCTAAATTTATTTCACTTTCTTTCATATGGAAATCACCACACTTTAAAATCTGTGTCTATCACTGAACAACTATTGAAGAATGGCCCCAAATGCGCTCTGAGCGCTAATAATATGATTGTCTGTGGCCAATCACTGCCTAGGTTTATTTTAAATTCAAATTTCCTACCCTAAAGTCATTTCAATCATGCTTCAGTCAAGTATGGATGGTTATCTGTTAGTCTGTCCGTCTCTACTTGTGTTTCTACAAAAATGTACTCGATTTTTGAACCAACCTTTCTCTCCCCTCCAAAATTTTGTCGTTAAAAGTTATTTTTAGACACAGCCACCACAATATCCCTTCTCTTCCATACTACGTAGATTTGAACACCTGCGTCTCAAGGTCGTGTTTTTTTGTGCAAATAGTGACACTTTTAGATTCAATACAGTCTGTCGATGATGTGAACAACACTGTCTTTTGTCATTATCTTCAATATTATCTATCCGTTTGTAAAATTAAGAACATATTAGTTCACTGCTCAGAATGGGCCATCCGGCCAGCTAATTTTTATATTCCTAACATTAATATTAAGAAAAAAAGTACTTTTTTAAATTTTGTAATATTTCGAACATCTGCGTTTAGCCGCTGAATTCAAATCAAGGGCTTGGTATCGCAAAAGCGTCCAATAAATGACTGTGGCGTAACATATCTATGGTCCCTTCTGTCGAGTTGCTTACTTTTTATGTGAACTTGGGAAACGTGACTTTTCTCCGTTTCCCCCCCCCAATTGCGTCTCCTTAGCCTTTCTAGTCTCACGCAATCTTTCCAGTCATATTTTTTTCCTTTTTGATCCGCCGTTCCCCTCCTGTCTAGCAAGTCAATTTTTATGGAGGATGATGACCCGCGGTCTAGGCGATCATGTACTATCAGCAGCCTACGCATTATGTTTTTTATCCTTACATGTTATCTTTGGAGGTATTTTACCGTTGTATCTCTGTCAATTTCACTACACATCTCCCCACTTGAAAACATGCCTATGGCAAGTTCCAAAACCAGCGATACACATAGGTAAAATTACTCCTCACGTCTGCCACTACTCTAATTTTGATCACAGAGGTGCCGACTGAGGAAATCTGCACCGACATTCAATTTGCCTGGGATATATTGGATACTAAACTGATAAGGTTGAAGCAACAAAGACCATCTCAGCAATCTTGCGTTTTCATGCTTAGCCTGAGACAAGAACACGAGAGGCTGATGGTCCGTCTCCACCACAAAAGTCCTACCATACAGATAGATTTGAAACTTCTTTATTGCCCAGATTAATGCTAAACATTCTTTTTCGCTTGTGGAGTATCCTTGTTCCGCCTTATTCAATTTGCGGCTTGCATAAGCGACTGGTTTAAGTTCCCCATCAGGTGAAGCTGATCTTTGCAACAAAGCCCCTCCGAGTCCTACATTACTTGCATCGGTTCTTAAGACAAAGTCCTGTGTCAAATCAGGCAGTTTGAGAATAGGCTTGCTAGTGAGTTTTTCCTTTAACTCTTGGAACGCTAGTTCACATTGTGCAGTCCAAATAATTTTATCTGGAAGTCCCTTGCGAGTCAAATCAGTCAGAGGAGCACAAATAGCGTTAAAATTTTTGATGTATTTCTGATAAAATCCGCATAACGACACGAATGATCGCACGTCTTTTTTTTGTTTGTGGCCTAGGTGCTCTCTGCAGTTTTTCCAAGTTCTTAGGATCAGGGGTCATATTACCCTGATATACAGTGTGTCCCAAGAATTCCAACTCTTTGCATCCAATACAACATTTTGTTGGCCTAGCAGCTAAGTTCGCCTCCCGAAGTCTATCAAACAACATCTCCAGAGCTTCAATGTGTTCTTCAAATGTCTCTGTGGCGACGAGAATATCATCCATGAAATTCGTGATACATGGGTTATTCAGGGGATCCAACAATTTGCGCATCATCCTTGAAAACACACTCGGAGCATTTTTCAGTCCGAATGGTAGCATATTGAATTCATAATGTCCATCCGAAGTGCTAAAAGCCAAATAAGGTCTCACTTCAGGCTTCACTGGGATCTGGTAATAGCCTTTACTAAGATCCACCTTTGAAAAGTATTTTGCCTTGTTCAGTCTGGCAAATAACTGTTTTGTGTCTGGTAATGGATCCACTTGTCCTTCTGTGACAGCATTCAGTTTCCTGTAATCTATGCACAGTCTGTGTTCCCCAGACGGTTTTCTCAACAAAACGACACTAGAACTAAAAGATGATTCACTGTGCGAAATAATCCCCTCCTTCAACAAATACTCTATTTCTTCCTTCAATGCCTTCTCCTTTGCGAACGGAATAGAATAGGCTCTCATACAGATTGGGTTTGAGTCTACCAGTTTCATGTCATACTGTAGCAAATTTGTATGGCCTGGTTTATCTGTTAATACATCTGTATGTTCCTCCAGAACCTGTTTGAACTCTCTCCCTCTGGTTTTTAGTCAGGTGCTTACTGACTTTTACCTGTGCTGCTGTTTCACAAGGATGTAATGGGTATTCATGTGAGGTGAGTGGTTCTTTTTGCATCTGGGTTGCAATAGCCAAGGTCAATAAGGGGTGCTTTCCTGGAGTGGTCTGTCCAGATACTTCTTTAACAGGTTTTACATGATAAACTTTTTCCTTCCCCTTTTTGTCAATTTTATAGTTTGTTCTAGACACCTTCTCTAGAACCGTATATGGACCTTGCCAACCAATTTGTAATTTATTCTGGCTTCCGGGTAGTAGAAGCAGCACCTTCTCTCCGACTGCCAGTTCCCTGTCCTTTGCCTTCCTATTAAAATATGCTGCATGTTTCTTCCTGGCTTGTTTCAAATTATCATTTGCCAGTTTCCATCCAGCTTTCAAACGAGTGGTCAGTTCGTTCACATATTGATACGATGAGGTAACAGTCTCTTCCGCCTTCTCATCTGTCCAGGTCCTTAATAAAGTTACATCTGGATCTTTAATTTATCATACTTATTTTTCATGGAACCCATCGGGTCCCGTCCATTAGAAGCTTTATAATGAGGACTTTTCTTCCTAGAATCATCACTCACAAATCGACCACTACCAATTTTTTTCTGGGGTTTGTCTCCCCACTTTAGATTGCTTATGAGAGATCTTCGCTCTCTTGTCTGTTCTTCCAGTTTATATAAGTCTGACCGAGGGATTGTCATCTTATCCTGGGTAAAATTTCTTCTTTGTACTCTTCGCATAGTGGCCATGTTAATCCATTCAAGTGAAGACTGGGTGTGAAAAGGGGGCTCCCATTCCACTTTGTCTACCCGAGTATAATTAGTTTTCCTTTCAGGCCTAAAGTTGCCCCGTGGCGTTTCTAGGTCCTGTACATATTTTCCCTTTGTGGGTGTTCCCTCATGAAATGCGCCACATGCTTCTACAAAGTTTTCAACATCGACATTTACGTCGGGCCAATAGTATTTTCGAGCAATCTTTTGGCAGATGGTACCGACTTTCTCATGGTCACCATCTGTTCCAACATGTAAGCTCCTTATTAAGTTTGCCCTATATATCTTGGGAAGAACTAACTGTCCGTGACCAGTGGATCTAGTTCCTGTCTTCCTGTATAATAGTTTGTTCTTCATGAAATATTCCCCCTTGCTCGGAGGTGTGTGGCATTTGGGCAATTTTTTAAAACAGGGCTTGAGTGTCCTATCCTCAGCCTGCGCCTTCCTCATCTCCTCTGGATGAGCATTTATAGGTTCACCTTCTTCCTCCTTCTTCTGTGACCTGGTCTGCACTGTCGCCATGATCACAGGTTTCTCGGGATTCCCCAAGAAGACGTATCTACACCTCAATATCAGAGGGTAGATTGGTTCATCTATCACTGCTGCTCTGATTTCTCCTTCCACATAGCGAGTTTTCACCGTTATCCTTGCGATGGGAAGTGTCATGAGTGGTATGTCCTTAGTCGCCCCTTGTATTTCCACTGTTTCTGTGGTATACTGACTTGGGTCCACTAGGCTAGACTTCACAACTGAATCATAATCCAAACCTGTATCATAAAGGCACCTTATGGTGACCCCATTACAAATAACATCCTCACAAACTGGGGGGTGATAAGGTTCCTGTTGTCCCTTAGGATTAACCTTTAATCTTTGCGTCCCCGACTTCATTGCAGCAATGTTTGAAGGTTTCCTTCTACAAAATTCGGTGTTATGGTTATCCTTCTTGCACCATTTACACCATCTTTTTCCTTGGTTCAACGGTTTTCTTTCATTGAACTTTTGGTCATTGAACTGTGAGTTTCTGTCGCGATAGTCATTTCTTGGCCGCTCAAAGTTTGTCCTACCTTTATTTCCCTGCTCTCTATTATCAAATTTATTAAATTGCTGTGGAGCTTTAAAATTGTCTATGTGCTTTTTTTTAGCACCACTTACCTCTGCCTGGGCTGCCTGATACCTCTCAGCAACATTTAAAATTTCCCCCAACTTCTCTGCACCTTGTTCCATGAGAAATTTTCTCATGTCTGGAGCCATGGACTCCCTCAATTGCTCAATCATGATCATTTCTTTAAGATCTTGGGTCTTCCCCAGAGCCGTCCATTTCTCCAAATAGGTTTCTAGTCTAGCAGAGAATTGGTGGTATGTCTCCCCAGACAACAGTTTGGCATTTCTAAATTTCTTACGATAAAATTCACCATTCTTCTCGTACCTTAATAACAAAGCCTGCTTTAACATGTCATAATTGTCTTGGTCTTCCCTGTTCATTTTGGCAAATACTTCATAAGAAGTACCTCTCAATCCCTGTGATAGCTTTAAGCTCCACCTCTCTCTCTCTAACCCATATGTAGTAGCTAATAACTCAAAACGTCCTAGGTACCCCTCTATGTCATCGTCTTTTTCAACAAAATGGTCTAAATGAAACCCCATAGCGGAGTTTGAGGCTCCCAGACTGGGCGTAGCATCTGAGGCAAAAGGGCTGGCACCATTTTCAGGAGCCTGGCCTTGTAATTCCAGCTCCCTTAGTCGTAATTCGTGCTCCCTTTGCAACCTTCTATCTTCTGCCTCCCTTTCGGCCTTTTTATCTTCTGCCTCCCTTTCGGCCTTTTTATCTTCTGCCTCCCTTTGCTGTCGTTTTTCTTCTGCCTCAATCTGCAGCCTCTTAGTCTCAGCCTCTAACTTCTTCTCTTCAACCAACCTGTCAGACTCCAATTTTCTTTCAGCCTCTTTTTCTAATCTCCTTTCTTCCCGTTCAATATATTTATCACATTCAGCCGTTACGTATTGAATTAAAATTTGACCATCCATTCCCATCTCCTTCGCGGTGAGCACAGCAGCTGATCTAAATTTTGCCAGCTCCGCCATACTTTTTAGACAATATAATAATATACAAGCTAAATCTCTAACCAGTAAATACACTAAGTACTTCTTATGACTATAGTCTAACTAATTCTAACTAACCAGTTAACTAATTAATTATTACTGGCTGTGAAGATTCACCAACTTTTATCTACAGGGACACTTTTAATTTTAAAGGGAATTTCACAATTTTTTCCTCTAATTTTATTTCTCCCACCAGGAGATCCTAATATTACTGTTGGGCTAATTATCCCGGACGAGCCCCCAATCTATGTAGTGGTGTTTGATGGTGATATTACTAAATGTAATTGTATGAGGCCAGCTGTGAAGGCTCCTGAGATAAAATGTAGTTGTGAATTGTCAGAAGGCCTTTCTTGCTACCACTACGACCTCACACTTAATTTTTTTTTTAATGAATGTGGCTACGTAAAGTGTCTAGGGTTATGATATGTAGTGTGGTGTAATAGGTTATAGATATACCCACAGATATTTAACAAGACTAATAATATTAATAAATGTTAAAATACACTGAACTAACTCACGTGTGTAAAATTTCTTGATAGAATTATATTACATTTATTTTGTTCTGGATCAATTTTTTAGATTGACCAGAACTTAAAAGGATTTAGAGATTATGAAAAAAATGCATGGAATATTATATCATAAATGCAATAGTGTACATATATATGTACTATACTAGTTAGTTTTATTAAAATGTTCTAGTAGTCATCTACTTGGGAGGATAGTTAATGTTTGTGCTGTTGGGGTGGCCTCATCACACCTGTCTATATTGACTACACAGTGTCCAGAAAATGGTGGGAATTTTTATGGGGGTATTAGTAACTACAAAGCGTTGGTGAATGTCCAGCAGACCAGAGGCTCACTCATCTTGTAGTTGTAGCTCTGGTGCTGAAATCTGATGGTCCCACCTCTCCGTGCTGGCGGGCAATAATGGTGGTCTCTGTCACAAGTACTGCACAGATACACTCGGTAAAGTCACCAACTGAATAGACACTGCTTTGTTGACAACAGAAACTCACAGCTCTGCAATCAAAGTATGGGCCATGTGTCAAAATCTATTCTCTACCCACGTCTGGACACAACACTGACACAACAACCACATCATACAGACAGGTCAGATCTCTCTGACCAAACAGCACATTTACCATGGTGGTTTTACATCAGATAGATCCTCCCAGACTATAGATTCTGAAAAATATTTATTAGTTTTCTGCCCTAAAAGAGGATAGGTAATATGTTTCATTATTCTCAACACTTGATCTGTCTTGCCTAACCCTTGCTGGAGTTTATGTATATTGTTGGTCCCTAGACCCTGACTAAGGCTAGATTTCGATATGGCAGTATCAAATCACTCAAACATGAAACAATATTCAAAATATATAAGGAAATAATTTCAATCTTACCAGATTATGAATAAATAACACAGAATTGCTAGCAAAACTCAGCTGAGCTGCTGGCTATAGTATGGCGTCCCTAAATTTATTTCACTTTCTTTCATATGGAAATCACCACACTTTAAAATCTGTGTCTATCACTGAACAACTATTGAAGAATGGCCCCAAATGCGCTCTGAGCGCTAATAATATGATTGTCTGTGGCCAATCACTGCCTAGGTTTATTTTAAATTCAAATTTCCTACCCTAAAGTCATTTCAGTCATGCTTCAGTCAAGTATGGATGGTTATCTGTTAGTCTGTCCGTCTCTACTTGTGTTTCTACAAAAATGTACTCGATTTTTGAACCAACCTTTCTCTCCCCTCCAAAATTTTGTCGTTAAAAGTTATTTTTAGACACAGCCACCACAATATCCCTTCTCTTCCATACTACGTAGATTTGAACACCTGCGTCTCGAGGTCGTGTTTTTTTTTTTTTGTGCAAATAGTGACACTTTTAGATTCAATACAGTCTGTCGATGATGTGAACAACACTGTCTTTTGTCATTATCTTCAATATTATCTATCCGTTTGTAAAATTAAGAACATATTAGTTCACTGCTCAGAATGGGCCATCCGGCCAGCTAATTTTTATATTCCTAACATTAATATTAAGAAAAAAAGTACTTTTTAAATTTTGTAATATTTCGAACATCTGCGTTTAGCCGCTGAATTCAAATCAAGGGCTTGGTATCGCAAAAGCGTCCATTCCGTACCTCGTGTCAATTTGGGGACGTGAATTTTTACTTTCCTCCATTCCCCCCCCCCCCCCCCCCCCCCCCCCCCCCCCCCCCCCCCCCCCCCCCCCCCCCCCCCCAATTGCGTCTCCTTAGCCTTTCTAGGCTCACGCAATCTTTCCAGTCATATTTTTTCCTTTTTATCCGCCGTTCCCCTCCTGTCTAGCAAGTCAATTTTTATGGAGGGTGATGACCCGCGGTCTAGGCGATCATGTACTATTCGCAGCCTACGCATTATGTTTTTATCCTTACATGTTATCTTTGGAGGTATTTTACCGTTGTATCTCTGTCAATTTCACTACAGATACCAGGCTTTCCGACTCGATCGAGAAGGACACAAAGGAGGTGTGCTATTACTTACCCGAAACTCAATACCAAGTAGCGAGGTATCCGTGAACTTCAACGACCAGTCACAAAAACATGCGTATCTACAATTTGTATGGTCCACCGAGCAAAGACCTGTCACTTGCAAGTATGGAAATAAAGAGCTCAAACTGCATAGTGGTCGGAGATTTCAACAGCCACTCGGAAAGATGGGGATATCCGGATACAGACAGTAGAGGAGAAGAAGTGGAGGACTGGGGGATAGACACAAATCTTCACCTTATCAACAGGCCAGATGATAAACCCAGTTTCTACTCTAGAAGATGGCACTCCACTTCCACTCCAGACCTAGCTTTTGCCACAGGGGACATCCTTCACAAAATTGGCCGACAGGTACTTGGCCAGCTAGCAGGCAGCGACCACAGACCAATAAAGCTAGTGGTTAATATGTAGTATGTTCCCAATGAAGTGAAACCATTGCCCCGATGGAATTACAAAAGAGCCGACTGGGACAGTTTTGCAGTGCTGACTGACAGCCTTTGCGAGACCATCAACACACGAAACAACAGCATGAAATATATGGTTGAAAGCTTTAATAGAGCAATACTTCAAGCCGTTATTGAGACTATTCCGAGAGGGGCAAGAAAGAACTATAAACCATACTGGAATGAAGAACTGCAAAAACTTGAAGATGAGGTAGCACTAGCCAGAGACACGGCAGAAACAGAACAAACAACTGAGGCAAACATCTTGCTCAAAGCAACCACTGCAAAGTACAGAAGAACATTAAACCAAACAACAAGAGACTGCTGGAGGCAAACAACAGAAAATCTCAACCTAGATAAAGAAGGGAACAAGCTGTGGAAACTAGTTAGAGCTTTGAACAACGAAGAACCTTACAAAAATCACATCACAATCAAACAAGGTGAAAATACGCTCTCGGGGAAAAAAAGCTGCAAATGCACTCATCGAACACTATGCTAGTGCAAACCACATTGATGTTCCTGTAGACAGAAGAAAGGCCATCACTGATGAACAAAGGAGTCATGATAACAAAAAGCTTGCACCAGAAGAACACATGATGGCAAAGTTAACAATGCAAGAAATGGAAGAGGCAATGAGGGCGCTAAAGAAAAAGAAGTCACCTGGAAAAGATGGGATAACAAATGAAATGCTAACAGGTCTAGGAACAAAGGCAAAAAAGAAGCTTCTGGCCATCCTAAACTGCAGCTGGAAAAGAGGAATAGTACCACAGGCATGGAAAGACGCCATACTGATTCCAATACCTAAGAAAGACAAAGTTCAGACAGAACCAAATGGCTACAGACCTATCAGTCTACTTAGTTGTGTTGGAAAATTGATGGAGCGCATAAAAAATACTAGACTAATGTGGCATCTAGAGGAAAAACATCTCTTAGCCCCACAGCAAGCAGGATTCAGAAAACACAGATCCACTGAAGACCAGATCACTTACATAACTCAGAAAATTGAGGACGCTTTTCAAGAAAAAAAAGCACACTGGTGGTTTGGGTGGACTTAGAAAAAGCATTTGACAAAGTGTGGAAAGACGGACTGAAAGTCAAGCTGCAAAGAAGCGAAGTGTGTGGGAGAATGTTCAAATGGATCAGCCACTATCTTGAGAATAGAACTGCCAGAGTCCAACTACAAGGACAGACCAGTAGGAAGATGGTATTGGAGCAGGGTGTTCCCCAAGGGGGAGTCCTGTCACCCACGTTGTTCCTCACATATATAAATGACATATCAGAGAATATTCCAAGAAGAACCCACAATGCCTCCTTTGCAGACGACTTAGCCCTGTGGATCTCAGAGGAATATATCACTACGGCAAGCATTCGGATGCAGCAAGCCCTAACATCATTGGAGGAGTGGGCCAAGGCATGGCTAGTAAAGATAAATGAAGGGAAAACATCATTCACAGTGTTTTCTCTCTCTAACAAACCACAGATCTCCAAATTGGTGCTAAATGGGAAAAATCTACATCTGGATGACAACCCAAACTACCTAGGCATTACCTTTGATCGCCGCTTGACTTGGAAAACCCAGATTGAGAAAAACAGGACAAGAGCAAGGCAGAGAATGGCAATCATGAAAAAACTTGCTGGCACGAGTTGGGGAGCAGATGAGAGAGTACTAAAGAAGCTATATACTGGGCGAGTGAGACCAGTCCTAGAATATGGCATTGCAGCATGGTCAACGGCAGCCAAGTCGAACTTTGACAAAATAAACAGAACCCAAAACCAAGCAATGAGAATCATAACAGGGGGCATGAAGTCAACGCCCATAAAAGAGTTGGAAAAGATTACTCACCTCCAACCTATGGAGGATAGAAGAGATAGCAGAGCCCAGCAACAAGCCGAGAAATTCAGGAGGCTGATAGACCACCCAATGCACCAGAGAATAAATGGACTTGGAAGGGGAAGACTGAAGCGAAGCAACTTTGTAGAGACAGTCAAAACAAAGATGAGAGCAGACCCCATTAACGCAATGTCAACAGCTACACCAATATGTACTGCACACAAGCTACCAATTTGGAAACAACAGTGCTTCCCTGAAATGATAGAAAACATTCCTGGTATTGAGAAAAAGAACAGCCAAAATGAAACAGAAAGGAGAGTCCTAACCACAAAATATATAGAGAAACATTACCCAAGCAACACCTGGATCCATGCGTACACAGATGGATCAGCAACTAATGCAACAGAAGATGGGGGTGGAGGAGTCTTCCTGAGCTTAAGCAATGGCACACAAAAGAAGATAGCAGTCGCAACAGGGAGATTTTCAACTAACTTCAGAGCAGAGGCAGAGGCCTTAAAAACTGCATCAGAAATTCTAATGACAGAAGAAAGCTCAGAGAGACCAGTAGCTATCTTTTCAGATGCGCTGTCAGTGATTACAACATTGAAAAGTCAAAGTAATGCTGAACTGGATGACCTAAGAGTAACACTTCACAGACTATGTCAGCAGTACAAAAGAGTTGTGATACAGTGGATCCCTTCTCACTGCAACATCCCTGGAAATGAAGAGGCTGACAGATTGGCAAAGGAAGGGGGAAAACTTCCTCAACTTGACACAAATATAACCTATGAGGAGTCCAAGAGTTTTATCAAGCGCAGATACAGGCACAAGTGGGAAGAAGAGCATCCAGGCCACACAAAAAATGATCCTTATTACCAGCTCAGCAGAAGAGAACAAGTGGTAATCTTCAGACTTCGCACAGGTCATAACAGATTGAGATACCATCTATTCAACAAACTAAAGATAGGAACTACTGATGAGTGTGACTGTGGCACCGATAAAATGACTGCCGAACATCTGCTTCAAAGGTGCCCAACATATGAGGAACAGAGAAAACGCATATGGCCATCACCAGTACCATTCCTGGAGAAAATCTACGGAGATATCAACAGCCTCAGGCTGACCAATGCTTTCTTTGAACTTATTCAAGTTGACATCTGAGGGTGAACGAAGAAGAAGAAGAATCCCGAAAGATATCTTCTATGGACAACTGGCAGATGGCAAAAGAGCAGCTGTGCAACCGCAGCTGAGGTTCATAGATGTGTGCAAGACATGCATGAAGGCACTGGACATAAATCCAGCAACTTGGGAGGATTGCTACACCTAAACCTTATTATGTCTCTAAATTCTTTTGTAAGACCGTATCGAACACATCCTATTCATCACTTCAAAAAGATAAAAGTAGTCGTATATTCCAAAGAGTTGCAAAGTTAAAACTTAAGAACGATAGAGGAAGTTTTCAGAACGATTGGTAGGTTAAATGAAGCAAGTGTATTTAAGTTGTTTTTTTCTTTTTAAGACTAGGCCTATGCACATTTTCCCAGTATAAACGGTAGGCCTACCTGGAGGCTACTATTATTCTACAAACAATTTAAACCACAACACCGCAGTTCATCTACAAAACGGCTATTACAGGAATGTTTTCGTATTACGTATATAAGAATACCTTTCTTGAAGTCTGTGCTCTCCACATATCGACAGCATGCACTTCTAAATGACACAGGCCTTATTGTCTATTACTTGCTTGTTAAGACCTCTTGCCTGTAGCCTAGCAGTACAATTTAATAGCCGGCGTCGAAGAAGCAGATCCAAGGTGAAGTCCTTGTACCAGGAATCTTCGCAGCGGTAAGGCCAATTTACTATTAACTCCACATTGTTTTGCGCTATCAACTCTTTTCATCATGTAAGTTGTTATAAATGAGAACACAATACTACAGCACTCAAACTTATATAATGTCTATAGACACAGTATTTCCTAATTATAAGGTATTAGTTTTGAACTTATTTTCTCCATTATAAAAACAAAAAAATAAGAAATTGAAATATCGTATAAAAAAATAATTTGTTATTAGAAAATCAAAACATATAGATTTAAAGTATTTGTTTACAACCAGATATGGCTTATAATTTGAAACGAAGAATTTTGTAACGAACTGTGTGTGAATGTTACAACTATTCATAAAGTCTGCCCTTTCAATTCTAAATATAGCTAATTAACAACAAATTGGTACAAAAAAAAAAAAAAAACCGGCATTACAATTCTACGTGGTGTAAGTTTATTATAGACACCAAAATAAAACAAAAATTACTAAAAGTAAAAACGAAACAATACATCGAACGAGTGAAATGGTCATTATTATTATTGTTGATCAGAATCGACCTCACTGCACTCCGGGCAAACCTTAGGTGCTCAGTCTCCCTCAGCACATGTCGACGAGTATGAATGCTATTTGTACCTGTATCACGCTGGTTGTATGCATCCTCTCTCACGTTCATCTCTGCTAGTCCCACGTTTGATGCCAAACTCCAAAAGTCTTAGCCTTGTTGATTCATCCATTGCAGTGTCATTATCTAGTAGGCGATCATTAATTGCCCTTAGTATCTCTCCCTTATCCATGTCCAGTGTCCTCACTATGGGTGCTCTCGAGGCCAGTCTGTCAGCTCTCTCAGTGCCACGTACCCCTGCATGACCAGGACAGTAGATCTACACCAGCACTTGAAGACTTGAGGATTCTATTGATGTTTTCCATTCCTGCCGCAGTCATCCGTTCTGAACTTTCCGAATCATGGCTTCAGAGTCAACTCCGCCTATGCCGGTCCCAAGCCCGGATGAAAAAAAGAGGAGGGCGGCCTACATGGAGGCCGTAAGGAGGCAGACCCTCCACCATGCAAAGGCACAACAGGCCAATCACCTGTTTGCTTTAAATCACGATTACGAGCAATACGAGAGAGAAAACTGGACTGATTCTAAAGGCGACGAACTGGAACGGACTACGGACTACGACTTATGGAACTTGGAACACAAGAAGTATAAATGGGAAGGAAGAGGAGCTGGTGGAAGAGATGAGGAAAGCAAAACTAGAAATCCTGGCTATAACGGAAACAAAGAAAAAAGGACAAGGAGTCATGGATCTCGGTGGCAACACGCTGCTCTACAGTGGTGTACCCATATCTGAAAGAGCTAAAGGGGGCGTGGGTTGCATTGTGGCCCAAAATCAAAAAGATAGTATCAAGGGATGGAAATTTGTCTCCGAGCGCATTATGGTTGTTAAACTAAAAGAAGGAGAAACCATAGTCAACCTGGTCATAGCGTATGGGCCAAATGAGGATGAGAGAGCAGAGGTCAAGGAGGAATTCTTCGAACTGCTTCAAAGGACAGTGGATGACTGCCTAGATGAAATTATCATGCTCGAAGATTTTAATGCCAGAGTTGGAAATGACCATGCTAGATGGGGTGGAGTTATCGGAAGATATGGAGAAGATACGCTCAATGACAATGGAAAGCGACTCCTTAGATTCTGCAGTGAGCAGAATCTGATCATTACAAATACAAAGTTCCCCCATAAGCGCATACATGCATACACTAGATGTGAACCAACAAAGAATGAGAAGTCAGTGATCGACTATGCCATTGTTCGGAGAAGCTCATTCAAATATGTCCGAGATGCTAGAGTCTGGAGGGGGCCAGAGATTGGAAGTGATCACTACCTGCTAACAATCAAAATAACAACTGAAAGAGTTGCTCAGCCTAGGAACTGCCCAACATCACGCAAGAAACCAAGTAAACGAGCAGGAGAAATGAGCATTAGGACCTACAAGCTGAGAGAGCCAGAAATTAAGACCAGATATCAGGGGCTTATTGCTGCAGCGGTGAGCGACACAGAAGAACGACCTGATGACTTGGAAACCCTCTGGATTAAATTCAAGGATATCATAAAGACAGCTGCTGCAGAAGCATGCGGTGAAGTCCGACTTGGGAACAAGAGAAAGAGGACACCTTGGTGGACAGAGGAAGTCAAAGAGAAAATAAGAGAGAAGAAAATGGCATGGAAACAATACTTAGGAACTAAAAACACAACAGGACAAATGGAAAAATATAGAGAATATGTGACACTCAGAACAGAAGCAAAGAACAAAGTGCTAGCAGCAAAACAGAAGTCCTGGGAAGAATTTGGAGAAAAGCTAGAAAAAGATGCGCAAGAAAACCAGAAATTGTTCTATAAGACCCTAAAGAACATGAGGAAGGAAAAACAATGCCCTCTCAAATTTATAAAGGACAAGCAAGGCAAACTGCTTACTGCCCCGAAGGAAGTAATGGAAAGATGGAAAGAATATTTCTCAGAACTCCTGGATGGTGAGCATGGTGAAGCATCAGAAATGATAAACACTAGCACAGAAGAGAAAACCAATGATGGTGAAGATGACATAAAGATGGAAGAACTGAAGGCAGCACTGGAGAAAATCAAGATGGGCAAAGCAGCAGGGCATGATGGTATAACACCAGAAATGGTTAAGTTCATGGGAGCATCAGGCGACCTATTACTCTTAAGGGTTTTACAGGCAGCGTGGTACAACAAGACCATACCAAAGGATTGGGAGATTGCCATCATAACACAAATTTTCAAAAAGGGTGACAATCGACAGTGTGGAAACCATAGAGGCATATCCCTTCTCAGTGTCCCTGGTAAAATCTACTCTAGAATCCTAGAGCAGAGACTCCGACGCCTAGCTGAGCCACAATTGGATGAGGTCCAGTGCGGATTCCGAGCAAACTCAAGTACTCAAGACCTAATCTTCACACTCAGACAGCTGAGTGAAAAGGCCCTTGAGTATAACAGTGAGATGCATCTTTGTTTCATAGATCTGGAAAAGGCGTTTGACAGGGTCCCCTGGAGCAAACTTTGGGACTGTTTGGCAAGGAAGAATATTCCAGCACCTCTGATTCATGCTATACACAGCTTCTACAAGTCTTGCAGAAATTATGTGAGGACAGCAAACCATAAGTCAGAAGAGTTCAGGACCACCACTGGTGTAAGACAAGGTGATATCCTATCTCCTTACCTCTTCATACTCCTCATGGACGATGTCATCAAGGCATGTAAGGAGAGAACAAGAAAGTATTCAGTGGGGTACTGGAAGATGAGACAGGTCTATATTTCGGAGCTGGCATTTGCTGATGATGTTGCCCTGATTGCTAAATCAGAGGCACATCTCCAATCCAACCTGCAAGTCTGGAAGGAAGAGCTGGAGAAGAGAGGGGTGGTCATACGCAGCTCTAAAACAAAATCCATAGTGATATCACGAGAAGAAAGAAGACATATAAGTATTTAAATAAATAACACGGTATTTAATCAGTTTTACAAATTACGGTTCACAAGAAACAAGGGACGTTTATATTCCTTACCAGTTTTACAGCAGCCCCTTAATTTATGAAGAAAGAAGACATCAGATTAAGCTGGGAGAACAGGTCCTGGAGCAGGTCGACCACTTTAAATACCTCGGAGCTATTATAGACCGAAAGGGAGGCATCAAAGAAGAGTTGGCCACTCGAAAAGCAGCAGCTGGGAGATTTTTTCAGGCCATAAATCGAGGATTCCTCAGCAAGAGAGAGGTTGGTAAGAAAACGAAGATGGCTGTATACCGCTCCACCTATGTCCCAGTCTTGACATATGGATGCGAGTCTTGGGCAATGACTACAACCCATAAAAGCCAGATCCAAACCTCAGAAATGAGGTATCTGAGGAAGGTGGTTGAAGTAACAAGAAGAGACATGGTACGCAATCAGACGATACGTCAAGGCCTTAAATCCTACCCCCTGCAGACCCAAGTAGAACAGTCCCAATTAAGATGGTTTGGCCATGTCTGCAGAATGGGAGAAGATCGGATACCACGACAAGCATGGGAAACAAAGAGCCAAGAATCCAGACCCCGAGGACGACCCAGAGTACGCTGGGAGGACAACATTAGACAATCTTTGAAGGACCGAGGACTAGAATGTAACCAGGCCAGGAGGAAGACAGCCGATAGGATAGTCTGGCGCTCTCTCTTCCAAACCTCTACACCTCACGGTAGAAGGGGAACGACTAAGTAAGTAAGGCTTGAGAGTCTGACAATATAACTGCCCTGGTTGATGGAGCTTCAGACAGCCACTTCAGTCATAAGACATGATAATAGAACATGATAATTAAAGTTTTCTGTGAACAAACTGCACCAGCAGGATCTGATAAGAATTACTTCCCCACAGTGAAAAAATAAGAGAAGTGAGACAAGAACGCAGATATATGTTGTCCCACGACTATACATCTGAAGACCTACATGTACAGTTTAGTTTAAAGGAATAAAATGGTTAAACATCAACACACCATCTAAGATATGGTATGCAGCTGTCTAATCTAGTCAAGTCAGGTGCCGTGACTCGAGGCGTAGGCGATCATGCCCGCACACAGACCTCGATTTTTTATGCTACACAACAGCTCCGTTGCTGATCTCTTCCTATGCCACAGTGCCAAGATGCCATTATCATTTCTCACGGAATTCCTCTGTCTATCTATCCCTCTGTTTTTCCCGTGGTCGCGATGTCCTCGAGAGTTTATCTTCCTATCACTTGTCTAATGAACGCATTCAAGCAACCC
>JAMPIV010014075.1:0-130000 GCA_024509875.1 Oreohelix idahoensis
GATTGCCCCACCCCAAGTCCGATTTGGACAGGATGGATACTACAGGTCACTAAATTGATGGAATATTACTGATGATATACCTACTTCCATAGATTGAGACGAAGAATCTTTTTGCTCGCAAACAAAAGATAGGTAGACAGCTCTTTGCAGAAATTTTATTGCATTAGTGAACACAACATGAAGGATATTACGTTACGACTAAAGCCTAAACTTGGTTTACTATTAGTAATGATAGTTTAATTCGAAATAGTGGTTGATGAAGATAAGGTAACAACAACGAGGTCATCGTACCCATCGTCGTTTAAGGACATACATACTACGACATGCACATGACTCCCCAATGCGCGGTGTCCATATGGGCTACACTCGAACACGTTCACCGAGTGTCTGTTCATCGTTTTCTCGGGCCAGGGGAATTTCACGAGGACGTATCTTTATACGTTTACGTTCCAGTGTGATTTACCCGGACAGTTAAGTCTCCGTAGAGCTTTTTCATAATCTCCCAGTCAGGCCAGTGAAATTATCATTCGTCCTTTCGACTAAGATGGCAATATATATTATTGGTTCTATGTTTAACAACTGCAAGCGAGAGATCATAGGTACATATTAACATGTCTTGACTTATGGTAAGCGATGGCCAGAGGCCATACCTCTGAAAAATATTACGACACACTGATATATCTGATGCTATTATATTAATATTTCTAGGCTTGGTTTTTCCAAGGAAAATTGCTTTCGGACCATGGGACCACAATTTTGTGTCGGAAGACAATGGAAGGATGTAATGGAAACACTGAATATAACGAAAGAAGTCTCAGTAGTGTCTTATCATCCCAATGAGTAATGGGGTCCTAGAAACGATCAACGTGTACCATTAAACAACTCGTACATAAATTACGGTAACACCAATCACTACAGATTGGGACAGAGCTATTCCACCAAGCTGTTTTTAATTCGCATACCGAGAAAATCCGCATGAGCAGACCGGTCTTATTCTCTCGTTCGAGTTAGTGTTTGGTGCTCCACCAAGAGGTCCAATGGGACTCATTTAAAAAGACTTAACTACTTCGACTCTGAGATGACTCAGGAAACCAACAGTCATCTATGAAATACGTTATTAACTTACTAAACATATCAAAGATGGCATTGCCATATAGGCCAACAGCTCAACAGTGGCTGCGAAGGATTAGAGCTAGAAATTTCAACAACAGAAATAGAAGACTACGCCAGTTATTTCCTCGGTGACGAAGCATATGTACTACATTCACGAAAGATAACAAATTGTTAATCGCGGTGGAATGGACCATATAAGGTTAGTAGACTAAAATTTTTGACGTCGACTACGTATTAGACATAAAAGGTCAGAAAAAATGTATCATATAAATATGTTGAAGATCGTTCTTTACTATCCAAGTCCACTTCATCTACAGTCGTAATCTTCCACGAACTTAGACGACAAATTAGTTGATTCTTATCAATACTCTAGTCTTTCTCGTAATTTCAGGAAGAAGAGTCATCCTTTTCCTGAGGTTGAAATTGTTCTTTTACTTTTTCTATACCAACAACTACATCATCAGAATCTTAGGAGGGTTGTTGCTTATTCACCTTCACTTTACTCAGATGAAAATAATTCCATTACCTACAACTTCCTAGAAACCACTAATGATGTTCTGACAGATAACTACTGTCGAACGAACATTCTATAAATTTCTACACGACTTCATACTGAATGACAAACTCTGCTCATAAACACTTCGACCTTACTCTGTGTCGTGCGTTGAGTTTGAGTGTTAGAGTAATTTTTTTTTTTTTGTCGAGTTGGACAACAGTAGTGACAATCGACAAGGTATAGTGGACTGACAGAGTGTATAGATTACACTTTAGATAAGGTGTAAATAAGAGATGGACTTGAGACAACCTGGAAGAAGCGATTTATTCAAAGGATCTCTCTCCTCTCAGGCCTCAACTCACTTATGTCTGTACGAATCACCTCCCTGCTCTCAACTCTTTTCTCCTTACATACATAGCGAGTCTTAGTAAAGAGCCTAAAAACAAGTTTAATTAAGGATGCGACTGGTCGTGAACAGCGTATTAATAAAGTTGTAAACTTGTATTAAAGAAGAAAAAGCACTGGCATTAATGCATATCATCCCCTACAAACATACAATTACATTCAATAATCAATCATTAACCAACTCATAGCAAACTTATACAACATCAATCCTCACACAACCACAAACCATCCATTCATAAAACCAGTAGAACAACAGAGAGAGGAATAATTATGAGTGTCAGTCCGTCCGCTCTTCGGGACCATATGAAATAGCTTCCAGAAAGTGGTTTTTTCGTAAATCATATCCTCCATCGGTGATGGGAAAAAACCTGAATAAAAATCACTGTTATAGGCGCTATCATTGGTGATTCCTCCCATACTTGGCGCGAGGGTTGGGCTGGAAGACTCTAAAAAATTCACCTTCTGTTTTACAAAAATGAATAAACATGCCGTGGCGTCCGTCGTTTCCGGGGACCAGAATAAATAGTCCAGACAGTGTGTTACTTGTAGATCCTATCGTGAGGGCCTATGCCTACACAAATTGTCCTTGTTGGTACTATCGTATTGGTGTCTCCCCCCTAACTGGCGCGAGTGTGCTGGGGGCGACGCTGTTTATCTCCTGCAGACCAACGAATGATTAGCGACACCTGTCCGCTTTCGGGACCCAGGGGGAGGAATAGCCTCCAGTAAGTGGTTTTTTCGTAATATACTCCGCCATCCCTGTGTCATGAAGTAACCTGCAATCAAAATCCCCCCACAAGGATAGGCGAGCTATCGTTGTGACGTCGCTACTCGGCAAGAGGGGGGCTGGAACTCAGTCACATTGATGCCTCTCATAACTGCGAGGTTTTAAGTATCCAGAAAATACAACCAGGAAGGAAGTCACTTGAGGACAAAGAGACCCAGGCGCGCTTTATTTAACCGCGCAAGCTCTGCTTGGCGTGAAATCCTGTTAAAAACTGGTTTGGTTGTGGTAATGCTGAATCCCCGTTTAGGCACAAAAAAGCGGTGATAAGGAATTCTGCTATAGGCATGGCTGGGCGGGTTTTGATAATCTGGATTAGCCGCGATGCGCTGGCAGTAATCCAATAGGCGAGTAAGATAGCTCTACTACTGCATTTTGGTGGCGATCCAATTTTGCGTTGGCTCCGTAGCACTGCGTGAGCTTATCTTTGCGTTGACAAAAAAGGGTTTTGATTCAAGGAACGGGGTTGACGATTCGTGACGCTAGCGGTATTCAAGACCCTCTGGAATCGAAGAGAATATTTCGTTCTTCTGCCCTGACTGGAATCTGCACTAACGCGATTCGGTCTCCCTGCAAACTAGTCACCCAAAAAGGGACACCGGTTTACAACAAGAAAAATAATAAATCACACTAACTTTATACAGAAAGTTTTCGCTCCACTCGGGGATTCAAAATTTATTGTAGTTATGCTATGATAGGTATAGGGCTTCTTTTAACCATGTCTACCTGTTCCTTAAAAATACTCAATCTATCAATCACGCGCCCGCATAGTCAATGTGGTGAAGTGGGATGTTATAAATACTTATAGGGAACTTAGTGTACTGACGAGATCAGCTGTGAAGGTATCTATATCTATTAAGAGTAGTGTATTATAGATAACCTTACTTGCTACCACATATCTATATATCTCAGTCAGAATTATTCTGGAATAGTGTGATGCTACGTTATGTGTCTAGGGTATGAGTCTGGTGAAGTGTAAGTCACAACAACAGACAGATAAACAATTTAATTTAATCCACTACTCTTGACAACACTGTGACACTCACATACATATAACACTCTACAAAGATATCTTAAAAGAGTCACTGATAAACTTTCAAATAACAATATGTATTCATTACTGGCATGAATGAATATGTGTCCTGATTCAACTACAAGGGAACCAGGAATCACAATCAATTTAAATTACAAGGTATGTACAGAATGTATTTAATATGAATATTGTAGTGACATATATTATTACAAATGTTCTATGTGTGTCAGTTGTGTAGTAGTAAAATGAGGTAATACTGGTTTTGTTTTGTTCAAGCTCTGTTGGTATTTGTCATCATGACTTCATAGTTTGTCTTTAGGGACTAGTATTGGAGATGTTCTCAGTTCCTGATATTAAGACAATTAAATTCCCCTCTGAATGTTATTTTTACAAAGTTATTTCAAGATGAGGGGACATAATGTTGAGCTCAGCTGGCCAACTCTGCTTATCTTTAGTGATGGCGGCAGGAAAGGACTCCTCTGCTCGAATTCTCCTCTGGGCTCAGGAGACACCTCACTGATAGCTAAAAAGACCAAGGAGTATGCTGTCCGACTCTGGATTCAGCAAATCTTGACAGGTGTGCTCAAGTACCATCAAGACCCACTGTCCACAATTCATATTCGAATAACAACAGATACGTTGATTAGCAATGAATTCTGGCACAAACTGGCACACATTTCCATCTGCTTATCTTCCAGGCTTTTATTGAGCCAAATATAAGCTGGCTTCAACGCACTGATGCTTTATCAAGTGTATTTAAACCAGTGGTTTCGAACTAACGCTCCCAAGTGTGTATATCAGCGAGACTGGCCAATGAGCCACGTTTCGACAAGTGTTTGAAAAAATGTTATCTTTTCCCGTCTCCCCTAACAACCAAGATAGTATTTATAGCCCGACCAATCGTGGTTAGGCTTTCATTTGTTGCGCTCCAATCAATTTGAAGTTTACATGGTAGGCTATTTCTGTAACGTAAATTTTTTTCAAACACGTTAAAAAAATCTTATGAGCAGAAATGATTTTATGCTGTCAGGCACCCCCAATATTTTATTTTGGGTATAATTTATTAATTCCTGGACTATTTGCGTAACGTTTTACATATTATTTGTCAGCAAGCCCTACGGAACCCAAAAATACTAATTTAAAGGAGCTACGTGGCTGCGTTCAAAATATGCAATTTCTTCTACCTCCTGTTTCGAAGATGTGCTGTCTGGGTACTGTTATGTGTTCAAAACGTAACACCCATCTATGTTATCTTTTTAATAAGAGTCTGTTTATGATTATAAACTAAACTTGGGACAAGGTAAGTGTATTTTTATCACTGTCCGTCTGAAAAAGGTAGTGCTTGAGTAGATTCACGCGTTGATGCCAGCATTTGTAATATACGCGCGTCGCGTGTGCATGGTGGTTTGATTTTTCAGCTCCCCTCTCGCTATCCTTTTGTCCATCTGTTCGTTCGTTTTGGTAACGTAATATAATTAATGTTAGGATTAATTTAGGTCATTAGGCAGTCTCTCAATGTTTTTCTTAGAAATGCAGCACACGTTTCATTGAAGAAAGCGGGTATAATACAGTAAGCTTTTACTATCAACGTGAAAGCGTTACAATTTGCAGACGAAGCAGAAAACAAGGGGGATTTCGAGTACATTCTTTGTGACAGCACTGTTATTTTACCATTGCTCTTCTCTTTATTAATTTTATTTGTTAGGCTTCATATTTACCTAATAATTTATATATGTGGATTAGAATATTTCATGACACCTCCCCTCTTAAAACAGACATTATATGTCAGTCCTTTATTCTATATACACATAGAGAAATTTATTATTATTTCTGGGGTTTACGGTGATTCTCATCACACGGATGGCGGCTTAAAAAATCCGCTCCCAGATTGGTTTTTCCAGATATATATTCAATGCTAAAATTATATGGAGCCAGAAGCAAAGACCATCGGAGTAACCTAGAGTTCTCATGCTTAGCCTGTGCTAAAAACGATAAAGGTTTGTGATCTGTTTGCAACTTAAATGCCTTCCCATATAGATAAATATTGAACTTCTTTATCGCCCATATTACTGCAAGACATTCTTTTTCGCTAGTTGAGTAGTTGATTTCAGCTTTATTCAACTTTCTGCTAGCATATGCCACTGGGCTTAATTCCCCATCCAATGCATCTGATTTCTGTAGTCAAGTTGCACCTAACCCAATATTACTTGCATCCGTCCTTACTATGAATTCTTGACTTAAGTCAGGTAATTTCAAAATGGGTTTACTTGTGAGCTTTTCCTTCAATTCTTGGTAAGTCATTTCACATTGTGGTGTCCATGTAATGCGATCTGGAGTCCTTTAGTGTCAATTCCGTTGTAAAAGTTGCACATATGGAATTAAAGTTTTTGATATACTTCTGGTAGAACCCACATAATGAGACAAAGGATCTCAGTCCTTCTTGGTTTGTGGTCTCGGGGCTTTCTGTAGTTTCTCTAAATTCTTTGGGTCAGGGGTCATGTTTCCCTGATAAACTGTGTGTCCCAAAAATTCCAATTCTTTACATCCAACGCACCATCTGGTTGGTCGGGCTGTTAAATTTGCCTCCCTAAGTCGATCAAACAGCATGTTCAGAGAGTCAATGTGTTCCTCAAATGTTTCTGTTGCTATAAGGATATCATCCATAAAATTTGTTATACAGGGATTATTCAGAGGATCCAATAATTTTCCATCATTCTAGAGAAGACACTAGGCGCATTCTTCAATCCAAATGGCAATCTATTAAACTCATAGTGTCCTTCTGAGGTACTAAAAGCTAGGTATGGTCTAACACAGGCTTTACTGGAATCTGATAGTATCCTTTACTCAGATCCACTTTTGAGAAATATTTAGCTTTATTTAGTCTGGCAAACAGCTGATTTGTATCCGGCAATGGATCCACCTGTCCTTCTGTAATAGCATTCAGTCTCCTGTAATCTATACAGAGTCTATGTTCTCAAGAGGGCTTCCTTAAGAGTACAACACCGGAACTATACGAAGACTCACTGTGCGAAATAATTCCTTCCTTCAACAGATAGTCTATCTCTTCCTTCAAAGCTTTCTCCTTAGCAAACGGAATCGAATATGGATTCATACAGACAGGTGTGGGGTCTATCAGTTTCATATCATATTCCAATAGGTTTGTATGCCCTGGTCGGTCTGTTAACACCTCTGCATGATTATTTAGAACCTGTTGCACTCTCTCTTTCTGAGTTTTCGTTAAATGTGTACTGATTTTCACCTGTGCTGCTGTCTCACAGGGGTGTAATGGATATTCAAATGATGAAAGTGGTCCCTTTTTCATCTCCATGGCGATGGACAAGGTCAACAAGTGTGTCTCTTCCTGATGTTCTCTTTCCAAATATTTCTTCAGGAGATTCACATGATAGATTTTTTCTTTCCCCTTCTTATCTATCTTATAATTTGTTCTAGACACCTTCTCTAGAACTGTATATGGACCTTGCCATCAATTTGTAACTTATTCCTGAACTCAGGCAAAAGAAGCAGTACTTCTCTCACTCCCAGCCAAAATTTCTGTCTTTCGCTATTTGTTATAATAGGCAGCATGTTTTTTTCTGGCTTGTTTCAAATTTTCATTGGCAAGTTTGCCAGCCAGTTTTTAAACCGATTGTGGTCACGCTAATTCACATATGGTATGAAGATGTAAATGTTTGCTTTCCTCTGCCGCCTCTTTCAACAGTCACGTTCTTAAAACAAAGCTACATATGGACCTGTATTTATTGTCGTGGCCTAATTATTTGTCATTGCACCGGTATGGTCTCTTCCACTCGAGATTCATAGTGATGATTTTTCCTACTCCAGAATTATACAATGCATAGTGAAACTACGACGCTACCAACATTTTTACTTTTTGGGGACATTTTTCCTACCTTGATTAAATTCTTGATGAGAGCTTGCCAAAGTTCCTCTCTACGCATCCTAGCTTCCTCAGTTTGTTTAGAGTCGATTGAGGGTTTTTCTGGTCGGCTTATCCCTGGGGTAAGACATCTTTATGCACTCTTCCAGCATAGTGGCCATTGTAAAAAACAGTTAGTGAAGCTTGACCGTGAACTTGGGGGCTTTCCCCATTCCATTTGATGTCCAGTTAATCCAAGCAGATCTATTTTACAAGCAATTCGTTTATTATCAGGCCTAATTTTGACCCCGTGCCGTGAATCAGGTCCTGATCCATGTTCCCAGTTTGTGGGACTAGGTTCGTGACCATGGATCATGTAGCTATGCTACACCTTTTACAAAATTCTCAATGTCCCATTTAGCTTTGGGCACATAACTAATTGTTGAGCATCTTTTGAATGAAGGTCCTCTTTCTCATGGTCCAGTATCTGGTTTCACTCTCCTGTAGGCTCCTTGATTTGATCTGGTCAGCCCTGTTTGCCAATATCTTTTGGGATTCCCAAGGAATATCTAACCCAGTTGTCCTGACTCATTAGGATCTAAGTAGCTTCAGTCTTCCTATACATACTAATTCGCGTTTTCATGTAAAAATCTCCCTTGCCTGGAGTTGTTGTAATGACTTGGTTGACAATTTTCTGAAACAAGGCTTGAGTGTTTTATCCCACTCCCTGTGGCCTTCCTCATTTCTATTCTGGAGTGGTACCCAATCTAACATTAATATCCTCCACTCCTGTCTTGAGGTCGACCTGACCTGAAGGGTGGCCATATTCACCAGGTTTCCTTCTGCAAACTGGTCAGTGTATGATTGTCCATCTTGACAATTCTTACACACCTTTTTTCCTTGGTTGAAAGATTTTCTTTCATCATATTTCCTTTCATCGAATTGTGGGAATTTATTTTTATTTTCATACCGTGGCCTATCAATTTGGTGCTTACCTTTGTTTTGATCCCTAGGATCAAATTTATTAAAGTTCTGTGGTGCCCTAAAGTTATCCACTTGTTTCTTTTTATTACCTGTTACCTCTGCTTGAGCTGCTTGATACCTTTCAGCAACATTTAGCAACTACCCAGCCTCTCTGCACCTTGTTCCATGAGAAACTTTCTCAGGTCTGGAGCCATGGACTCTCTTAATTGCTCTATAAGGACCATTTCCTTAAGATCTTGGGTTTTCCCCAGAGAAGTCCATTTCTCCAAGTATGTCTCTATTCGTGCAGAGAACTGGTGATAGGTTTCACCTGACAGTAGTTTAGCATTCCTAAATTTTTTCCTGTAAAACTCTGCATTCTTTTCATACCTTAACAAAAGAGCCTGCTTTAGATGTCATAATTTTCCTGATCACCTCTGCTCATTTTTGCAAAAACTTCATAAGCTGCCCCACGAAGTCCCTGAGATAACTTGAAGCTCCACCTTTCTCTCTCTAACCCATACGTGGTAGCTAATAGTTCATACTATTATATAGCTCTCTCATTATCAGCGTCTTTCTTAACGAAATGATTTAAGTGAAAATTTATAGCTGAGGTTGAGGCTCCCTGAGTAACCGTAGCATCAGAGGCAAAGGGACTGGCACCATTTTCAGGAGCATGGCTTGAAATCAAATCCTTAGTCGTAACTCATGTTCCCTTTGTAATCTCTTTCTTCCTTTTGATCTTCCCTCCTTCTGCAGCTATTTAATCTTCTTCTCTTCCCTGCTTTCTGCAGCTAATTTCTCTTTCTTTCTGCAGCTAATTCTTTCTTCCTCTTCTGCAGCTAATCTTTTTCTTTCTGCTTCCAATTTCTTAGCCTCAGCCTCAATCTGCAACCTCTTAGTCTCAGCCTCAGCTTGCAACCTTTAATTCTCCCTCAGCCTCAAAAACTTCTTAATTTCGGCTCTAACTTTTTTCTTCAAACTTCTTTCTTGGCGTTCCATGAATTTGACACATTCCGTCGTGACATAGGCAACCATAACTTGCCCATCTAATCCTAACTCTTTTGCAGTCTGAACCGCAGCAGATCGAAATTTGGCCAGGTCCGCCATTGTCTATCAGGTAAATTTTTATAATGTCTACCCAACAATTCAATTTCTAACTATATATCTAATGGACAACACAGGCACCGTGAGCTCAACCTTATTTAATTCCACCCAAGGATACCTTTTAATTCTTATATTCCCTGAAGTGAATTACCCCCAATATTTTTAATAGTTAAAGATTCAAAATCCCAAGAGCGAGACCCCAATATATGTGGTGAAGTGGGATGTTATAATACTTATAGGGAACTTAGTGTACTGACTGAGATCAGCTGTGAAGGTATCTATATCTATTAAGAGTAGTGTATTATAGATAACCTTACTTGCTACCACATATCTATATATCTCAGTCAGAATTATTCTGGAATAGTGTGATGCTACGTTATGTGTATAGGGTATGAGTATGGTGAAGTGTAAGTCACAACAACAGACAGATAAACAATTTAATTTAATCCACTACTCTTGACAACACTGTGACACTCACATACATATAACACTCTACAAAGATATCTTAAAAGAGTCACTGATAAACTTTCAAATAACAATATGTATTCATTACTGGCATGAATGAATATGTGTCCTGATTCAACTACAAGGGAACCAGGAATCACAATCAATTTAAATTACAAGTTATGTACAGAATGTATTTAATATGAATATTGTAGTGACATATATTATTACAAATGTTCTATGTGTGTCAGTTGTGTAGTAGTAAAATGAGGTAATACTGGTTTTGTTTTGTTCAAGCTCTGTTGGTATTTGTCATCATGACTTCAATAGTTTGTCTTTAGGGACCAGTATTGGAGATGTTCACAGTTCCTGATTTTAAGACAAGTAAATTCCCCTCTTGATGTTAATTTTAAAAAGTCAGTTCAAGATGAGGGGACATAATGTTGAGCTCAGCTGGCCAAATCAGCTTATCTGAGTGATGGCGGCAGGAAAGGACTCCTCTGCTCGAATTCTCCTCTGGGCTCTGGAGACACCTCACTGATAGCTAAATGGACCAAGGAGTATGCTGTCCGACACTGGATTCAGCAAAGCTCTGACTAGGTGCTGCTCAGTACCATCAAGACCACTGTCCCACAATTCATTCGAATAAACACAGATACGTTGATTAGCAATGAATTCTGGCACAAACTGGCACAAATTCCCATCTGCTTATCTTCCAGGCTTTTATTTAGCCAAATATATGCTGGCTTCAACGCACTGATGCTTTATCAAGCTATTTAAACAAGTGGTTTCGAACTAACGCTCCCAAGTGTGTATATCAGCGAGACTGGCCAATGAGCCACGTTTCGACAAGTGTTTGAAAAAATGTTATCTTTTCCCGTCTCCCCTAACAACCAAGATAGTATTTATAGCCCGACCAATCGTGGTTAGGCTTTCATTTGTTGCGCTCCAATCAATTTGGAGTTTACATGGTAGGCTATTTCTGTAACGTAAATTTTTTTCAAACACGTTAAAAAAAAATCTTATGAGCAGAAATGATTTTATGCTGTCAGGCACCCCCCAATATTTTATTTTGGGTATAATTTATTAATTCCTGGACTATTTGCGTAACGTTTTACATATTATTTGTCAGCAAGCCCTAAGGAACCCAAAAAATACTAATTTAAAGGAGCTACGTGGCTGCGTTCAAAATATGCAATTTCTTCTACCTCCTGTTTCGAAGATGTGCTGTCTGGGTACTGTTATGTGTTCAAACGTAAACCCATCTAATGTTGTCTTTTCTAATAAGAGTTTGTTATGATTTATAAACCTACTCTGGGAAAGGGTAGTGTATTTTATCACTGTCCGTCTGAAAAAAAATTAGTGCATGTAGACTTACACGCGTGATGGCAGCATTTGTGTATCGCGCGTCGCGTGTTGCATGCGTTCCTGATTTTCAGCCCTCCCCTCTCGCTATCCTTTTGTCCATCTGTTCGTTCGTTTTGGTAACGTAATATAATTAATGTTAGGATTAATTTAGGTCATTACGCAGTACGTCTCAATGTTTTTCTTAGAAATGCAGCACACGTTTCATTGAAGAAGGCGGGTATAATACAGTAAGCTTTTATATCAACGTGAAAGCGTTACAATTTGCAGACGAAGCAGAAAACAAGGGGGATTTCGAGTACATTCTTTGTGACAGCACTGTTATTTTACCATTGCTCTTCTCTTAATTAATTTTATTTGTTAGGCTTCATATTTACCTAATAATTTATATATGTGGATTAGAATATTTCATGACAGTCTTTAATATCATTTTGTACACCCATGTAACTGTCATTAATGTTTGACAGCAAAATCTCCTCCTCTTCTATTCAACACAGGACAAAACCTCACCTGTAGTTACAGAGTTAAAAGAATATGCTTATTTCATCTATACACATTAATATGAATTTACATAAACAGATTACCCGCAATTGACATTACACAAATAAATCGTATGTCCCCTTGGGGAAAATATATATATTAGCCATTCCACAAAATGAGTACAAAGAAAATGCAATGTTCTTGCTAATAATAATAGGTTGTGGCTAGATTCATACGATATAATTATATCTATGCCTGGTGACTGCTTTCAGTGAAAGTTATAGACTAGTGCCTAGCCACACAAGTAAGCATAAAATGATCCTCCCTTGCCACTAGAAATATCTATCAAAAGGAATAAGTGCCTATCTCCTATAATCCAGAGTTATTACCTGCATCTCACTATTCAGGTTTAAAGTGAACAATCCACACCTGACATTATCTTACAGAAATGACAGTTAATTTTGCTGACTCTTAACCCAATGGTAAGCATTCGTGGACTGATTCTACGCCTAATATCTGTTATTGTAAGTTTAACATTTAACCCATGATAAACCGTAACAGTTTAAGCACACTTATTAGGCCGTAGACAGCGCTACCTTATCACTGAATAAATTACTAGGAGAAAGTCCTCAGAAATGAAATTCACTTCCTAACAGATATATAAAAGCTAACATGAATATATCATTATAATAATTATAAGATAGGTCAAACTCACCCCCGAAAAATGACTAGACATAGGCAACACATTCTAGTTTACTGTGTTAAAGTTTGCCTTATTCATGATGGTCTATCTACGGGCCAGGAAAATTTACGAATGTCTTTGTCTATTAAAACCAGTCTACTCTTATAGATCACAAGGGACGCTCCCCCCGGACACCTGGCCTGCATATTTCTACAGAAGTTCGGCGAAAGACGTAATCTAGAGTAAGACAAAAGAAATCGTGCGAAAGTTCCCCAGGTAGAGAAATGCATAACATTATGCTCTATCTTGTCTAAGGGGCGAAAACCCAAAGACTGACCGCGGGTTTGTCTCCCCCTGTTTCCAGGATGCATAATATTATGATCCGAAGCAGCGTTCTGGAAGCCAAACACAAGGACCCTTTCGCTCGTGATCAAAGGCTTTAAACGTAAGAGATATTCCCCTGGTCAGACCAGGTGCGGCTTAGATAATATTATCGTTCGCTGACCGCTACAGGCCGGAACGTAACCAAACCTCGGGTGGGGTTTGAGAAGGTGAAAAAGTTTGGCCACGAAGGTAGAAAATGAAAGAAAAAGAAAATACAAAATGTCCAGAAAAACAGAACATTTAAAGGAGTAATCAAATTATGGACAAGATGGTAAAATACATTATCGGTCACGTGACACTCTGTACCTATCCATTTTCAAGATAAAAGATCTCAAGAACTTAAACAGATGTTAGCATTAGGAATTATCGAACATAGTAACTCTCCATTCGCTTCACCAGTAGTTATTGTAAGAAAAAAAGACAATAATATACGATTATGTGTAGATTATATGAAACTTAACGCTCAAACTGTACCAGACAGTGAACCTCATCATTTGATCGACGATTTACGTATTCGTCTTTCATCTGCTAAATATTTCACAAAAATTGACTTAACCAAGGGATATTGGCAGATTCCCTTAACTGAACAAGCAAAATATTACACAGCATTTTCGACTCCACAAGGTCTGTACCAGTGGAATGTCATGCCTTTTGGGCTAATGAATGCTCCTGCAACTTTCATTCGCATGATGCGAAGAATTTAAGCTTGCAGATCAGACATCATCACTTATATTGATGACATCTGTCTGTTCAGTCATTCCTTTGATGAACATGTCATAGCATTAGGTTCAGTACTAGATATTTTAAGAACTAATAACTTAACTGCCAGACCTAGCAAAATGCAAATAGGTTTTCAGGAAATAACATTCCTAGGACATATAATAGGGGCTGGACAAATAAAAACTATTCCTCAAAATGTGTCTAAGATTTTAGAGCTATCAGTTCCACAAACAAAAAAACAAGTTAGAAGCTTATTGGGTTTAGTCCAATATTATAGTAGGTTTATTCCTAACTTGTCAACCATTACGGCTGTCTTGTCTTCGTTACTGAAGAAAGATATGCCTACAAAAGTTCTGTGGACAACTGACTGCCAGACAACTTTTGACAAAATAATATCTTTGTTCTCCAGGCAACCTATTCTTAGATTACCAGATAGTAAAAAAATGTTTATACTCCGTACAGATGCGAGCAATTACGGATTGGGAGGTACCTTGTTACAAGAACACGACGGCGTACTGCACCCAACTCTATACATATCCAGAAAACTTACCGAGACAGAACGAAACTATTCTGTGATAGATAAGGAATTGTTAGGCGTCGTGTGGGCAATTCAAAAACTCGAAAAGTTTTTGTTAGGCGCTCCTTTTGTGATCCAGACTGACCAACATGCAGTAGCATCACTTAGAAAAGCCAATCATAAGAACGCCAAACTGGCCCGTTTGTCGATCTTGCTACAGCCATTTAATTTCACCATTGAGTCAATCCCAGGACATGAGAATGTAGTTGCTGATATACTATCGCGCAATCCTTTGCCATATAAGAAGGGAACATAAATAACTCATGGAACCAGAACTTGGTTTTGGAACTGACACTTGTTGATCTTTCTTCAAGAGTTTACAAACTTACAAAATCCCAGGTCAAACAAATTGACAAAGAAAAATTCTACACACATTCAAAGTTGTAACAATCCGATTCGAATAATCACTTGACATTGACAACATTGTTGAAATGTGCACGGACTTTGGTTAGTGTCCGTTCGTAACTCAAGCGAATTCAAATATGATACATTCAAAATGCAAAGTGAAAATAGGAACAAAGTGACTTACAGATATATTTTCAAATACTTTCGTCGGAATGATAATCCATTGTGACTACATAAAGTGATGTTCGTGGATCATTACGAAATAAGGACAACATACCCTTAAAAATGACATTACTTAATATTATTATGATTAAATAATATAATGATAAAACAATTAATATAAATACAGCAGCACACAAGTAGATAGTATAGTTATGCTAGCTAATTAATTATTTCATTTTATATGCATGTATGAACTTACTTTAACATAATATTTAGATATATAGTAATTCTATATTATTAATTCTTAGATTAAGTTAGTTATAGGCTATTTCTATATTTTTTTCCTTACGTACATCTATTATATTCTAATTTATTAACTTACTATTACTTTCTTTTCATACATTATTAACTATTCTCTTACTTTCCTTACAATTTTTCTTGTCATTCCGTAGCTATTAATTGCAACTTTCGTTTACTTAGGTTAAATTATATTCTATAACATACAGCACAGTCTACATTTAGTTAATATTATGACTCATTAATCTATAGTATAATTTTAATTACTATTTCATACTCTTATTAATTATGATAGAATTTTATTCACAGACATAAGTATTTATAGATTAGTCACAGTTTGATAGTTGACATTTCTTTCTGTTTTTGAGATATATTTTTTTTAAGATAGTTGTTGACATGGACTTAAATTTGACTACGATCTTCGACTGTATTACGTGATTCGTAGATCGATAATCTTTAACATTTTTTTCACATACCCATAAGAAAAAAAAAATCTATAGATTAGATTTTTTTTTTAACACCGTCGGCCAGGGGAATGTTACGAGAGGATATATGATTTGTAGCAACTAGGTAGTAAGCTCGGATAAAAGTTGCACATTTTAGTTGGTGAAATACAATAGAGATATATTATAGTTTTTGCGCTTTACGTGTTGAAAGCGAGGAGTATAATTTGCTTAGTTTTAATGTGACGTGTCACGTTGATAAGGTAGCACGTGACGACATTGTAATTGTACCCATATTTTGTTGTACTTGGTCCTAGACGGACGGAAGTTTGAAGTCTCCCAGTAGAAGGATATTTATATCAAGGATTTTCTTGATGAATAGGTGTTTGGGTCAGCCTATAATTTGTGGATACAATATTATACCTCAGTGATGAGAGGGATTATGTTTTGAAGTGGAGAATATATATTAGGGAGCAACATTTATTGAAAGTATCCAAGAAGGTCACCTTAGTCGCGTAAGTTGAGTTGTTCAATACCGGATTACCAATCTAGGAATCACGAGTAAATAGCTTGACTGTAACCCGACTTAAGGAATATGATTCAAGTGACGAATTATGATGTATTAATTGAATTCTGATGAACTGTATTTACTTGGATGTGATGTGCTATTAAATTGTATTTGTTCGGACTCTGAACCCCACGGACTTATCAGTTGATATTTTTGAAAGTTCAGACCGTTACCCCACTATTCGTGTTTGTCAGCACGGCATTAGAAGCTCTACCATTTTGAAGTATTTCTAAATTAATAATACAAACAAGACAGTGGTCAGAAACCGGCACACTTAGACGTTAGCTGAGAATACCAGAATAAAACTGGTAACAAAAATGGAACAATAAAGCACGATAGAAATCTGTGTCAGTTGTGGTAATACACGTTGTTCATCGGCTGGGAAATCCGATGTAACAGACGTAGAGCTAGACACCATCATCAGAGGGTCTTAGAGACGCGGGACCAACTTTGCAGTTACTCCCATATTTTACTTGGAACGCGCTGCGCATTTAATCTTGACCAGAGACGCGAGAACTCCAGTGATCTATCTGCACAGAACCAAAAAACCCAGCGGAAGAAGATACTACCATTTGCAGCTAAGTCAAACCTAAAAGCTGCCAAGTGACTTTTTTCATAAATCGCCCTACCATAATACGATGATCAGTAGTTTCTGTTAAAGATTATTCAATTTTTTTTTAAACTGTTAAAACTTAATTTATTATTATATGTGTTATTTGTAAATATACAAACTTAACGTCGATTTAATAATTTTGAATGTACTGCATGTTTGTCTCAGTCAATTTACTAAATACACTCTAAACAGAGCTATTCTAATAAGAGGAATCTCGCTGGATTTAGACCAGCTGGGGGCTTGAACGAGCTGAAAGTAATAATTGCTTAATTCTTCATAAAAGGCGGCGGATCAGATATAAGTTAAAAATTGCTCTGCCCAACGCAGCATTGTTCTTGACTTCTGAAATATCTTATGGATACTCCCTTGAGATAGAAGTATCATTATCTTTCTATCTACAACTCTGCCAAGAGTAATCTTGTGCGAAGGTAGACACCTCTGAAGACACATATCAGATGTCTGTTGTCACTGTTGGACCACTGCTGCAAAGCAGGGGAGGAAATTCCGTAACAATAAGAAAAAAAAATTCACAGTCGAGACACTTTAAAACAACAGGAAAGAGATGAACATGTGAAAAACTCGTGATTTTACACAAATGAATTATGAATGTTTATGATCATTTATTTATATTTTGACACAATCATGAAATGAACAAAACAGTCTACAGCTACATTAGCTCTGTAAAATTGCCCGATCTGAAATAGAAACACAGTGCACGTGTATTTAGCGTAAACACCACCAGAATAAACATTTGCTGTCAGTGTCAGATGTAAAGTTTTTAATGGGTATCTACTTAATCCTTTACTCGGTAAAAATGATTTCAAAGTCCCTGTTTGTGTTAACTGGTATCGTTCACATCTTCTGACGTGACACACACTACCCATGATGCCCATGTCCTCCACCGTGACCGCCACCATGTCCTCCACCGTGGCAGCCACCATGTCCTCCACCATGTCCGCCAACATGTCCTCCACCGTGACCTCCACAATGCCCACCATGGCTCATTGCTTCAGAGATCAGTAAACCTGAAAATAAATGATGGAATAAAAGTTTCTATGCGAATAAACAAGCTAAAATACCTATCATAGAAACACAACAACTATAGTCTTGCATTTAATAACTTTTTCTTAACTTTTCCACTGCTACTCTTCAAGCCCGGCTGAAAAAAAAATGGGAAAAGCTGAATATGATATACATCAGGGGTCCTCAACCTATTTTGCTGCGTGGGCACATTTTACATTTATAAAGAAGGTGGTGGGTACAACCAATTATCGCGGCTTACATATCAAAAAATAAATTCATTTCCACAACAAAATATACAAAATACTTACATATGGCTGAGTAAACGCATTTAATGATATATGAAATATTGAGGAGAAAAAAAATTAATCTTTATTTGAGTCAAAATTTATAATCATGTCACTGCATGCAAACTGTTCATAGTTAGAAGTTTTTGTGGGAAACGTTTATTGAGACCATACCTAATACGTTTAGTAGAGGGTACGCTGTCATGTCTGACCATGCAAACAAAATTATATATTTATTCTTATATTAACAAATCATCCGTGGGCACACAAATAAGCATCGGCGAGCACAGTGGTGCCCGAAGGCACCGCGTTGAGTATCCCAGACATAAATATTATATTCTTCTTCTTATTATTATTCCTCGTTCGCCTTCAGTCTCCTACAGTAAGGACTCTAATTAAAGCAGTAGTCAGCTCAAGGTTCCTGACATCTCTAAACAGTTTTTCGTGGAGAATTATATGTTGTTGCCACATTCTACTCCGTTAATTGCTGTGTGTCGGGCAGCAATGCAGGAGATGATTGGCTGCCATGGAGCTGATGGCACAGGTGCAGAGATCTGTTGTACCACACTCCCAGCACTCCAAAACTAAACAACATTTCACACGGACATCAACAGAGAACAGGTTATTCCATTTAGGTTTGGAACCGAAGGGACTTAAGACTATTACTACTGACATCTTAAAACGCTATCCTGAGTAAATGAGTTTAAATGTAGTAACCCTAGTAAGAGACTATTAGTATAAGTTTGTTTACGGAGCTAGGAATATAATATAAAACACATTACTATAGAAACCGCTGCTATAAGAGCACATGGGCTTTGATAAAGGCCCCTCCAGATAAGAGTCCAGCTGTAGTTGTGGCTCCATGCCCCGTGAGAAGTAAAATAAGGAAAAAAAAGCAAGGCAGTCCCTGGGGGCTATGAGGAGACGGACAAAGAATAGGACTACTCTGCGTCATGCATGTCGTAAGAGGTGGCTAAAGTTATATATGAAACTGAACACCTTATTATCTTAAACGCACTGTTATAAAGAGGGATCTCCCCTTGCTAAGACGGCGACACAAAAAAAAGAAAAAAAAATAACGTTAACAAATTACAACTTTTTTGTTGTTGCCGATACCAGTCAAATGACGACGCTAAACTGCTGACTTGCAGGTAGGCTGGGGACAGTCAAAGGCTAAGGAACGCAACTCGACACATATGCATGCTGAAATCGCATGCACTTTGCCACAGGCCTAACGAAACAGTGCAACGTACCTCACTTCATGACGTTACACAAAAAATAAGCAGAATGTCGCTAACTCCGTAGAGTCCCGATGGGCTGGGAAAGTTCTGACCCCACGGCCTCGTAGGGGTCCACCAAGTACTACTGGTAGAAAGCACATCCGGCTGTCACCAGTACCATTTTCAGAAAGAAAAAAAAAACTCTATGGAAATGCAAACAGCCTGAAGCTGACCACTGCTTTCATTGACATTATTTAAGTAGACTTCCTTTATCCATATCTAATGTTCCCACTATGGGAGCTCCCGAAGCTAGTCTGTAAGCTCCATCATTGCCGAGTACCCCTGCATGACGAAGACGGTAGATCCACACCAGTTCATGAATCTTCGAGACTTCTGTGGAGTCTGTAGTGATAATGATATCAAATATGGTATTGGTGATATTTGTTGTGCTAAAATGATGACACTTTGTTGTAATAAAGACCTGTGTGACAACAACAATAAACACGTTGTTATAGACATTGTCATGACAACATTCACCAACAAGAGGATGCTCTGATAGCATTTACACAAACCACGGCAGCCATGCTATTCTGCAGGTGATCGTCAACCATCGTTATTGTTCAGCTCCCAATCGAGCATAGCACTTCAGAAATTTCAGGTCAGGCCCTCTAGTCATGTGCCAATCGTTAAAAATCTTGCTATGTTTCTGTATACCCTTACTGTGTCTCAGATTCCCTACCTCGCGTGTCTTTGAGTATCCTTCAATGCCTCTTACCTGGGGAATTTCAAGACAACAGCTGGCTTGCAATGTTATCAATTGATTTTTTCAATGTGTGTCATATCGTCTCTGCACCACGTGATCCATATGTATTTGTGTGATTATTTTCATCAGTTCCACATAAAATATGATCATGGCACATTATCTTAATCCTTCTATTTCCTGCAAGCACGCATTTATTAAAGTTTGTAATTACCAGGTTATAGTTTATATTGCTCACCACGTTTCAGAGACATATAGAAGGCGACCTTACAGTATGAGCTGAGCTTTTTTTTTTTTCTTGTGCTGACTTAATTTTTATCAAGTTCCATATATTTCCCAGTGCATTGAAAGCTCGTCTTGATTTGTGTATTCTTATATTAATACCTCTGTATGTTGCTTCAAGTTTCTCGTGTAGTGATGGTTTTCTAAGCCTTATCTGGCTGTCATTCACAGCATTTATTGATTTAATCACTTGCCTTTTCTCTGTGTATTTTCTAACCCAGTTGCTGGGACCTGGTATCGCATGTCTTCATTTTGTTTTTCATTTGGTTACGTTTTAATATATTTGTAGTGCGCCCAATAATCCACTCACTGAATCTCTCGTTCACACTTTTTCAATCACTGTTGTAACTTTAGGCAATTATGATTTTAACCAGTCCTTTCCACTGTCACGCTTTTAATCATACATTCAAATCAGTACTCTAAAGGTATCTCATTGTCTCACCCATTAACCTACTAGCTAAGTTCTTAACTCTATCGTTTACTCATACCTTACATTTTTTCCACAGCTTTCTAGCTCAACAACTTTCTACCAACTTTTAGTAGAAAATAGCCTTCCTCACAGACTTTAGTTTCTACCAATTTTAAATTTTCAGTGCGCCAATTTTGTGACCCCTATTTGAGAGCGGGTATCTGACGTGATGCAGCACAATTATTTTTAGTGAAAGATTCTAAATAGGGCATTGTCTTATAGACATAGATTGTAGTTCACCTTCGCACGTTGTTATTTACCTGCGAGTACCTGAGGCTGTTTAAACATAAGTTGTCTACTTGTTTGTCTAACTTCAATTGCAGCACGTAACGTTAAGTTCATGCAAGGTCGACGATGACAAAGGAAATTTTACATGTGTTCTTAATATCTGTTTTACGTTATGATAAGTATTTCATTTAGATGTTTGTCTTCAAGTATTTTGATTGTGTCTCGGTGTGATGAGCTATTAGTAGTCAAGCTAGTCAGATTTTCTGTATAAAGCTCGTGATATTTCTCGGTTCATCGACCCGTCCTAGACTGCTCTTCAGCTGTTCTTCTATCCTCCAAGTTGTTTGTGAGAGGATAACTGATCTCAGACACAATGAAGATTGCTTTTCTTGTTGCAGTGTGCCTCTGTTAGTATATGTGGAAGTACAATAAACATTTTGAATTGGAAATACTTATATCCTGTGGCGTCATGCTGATTTTTTAACAATCAGTTCTGTCAGATACTGGTCTTATTTCCATCAGGTTAACACCAGACAATAGCTGGGACCAAACACAAACAAAAAATGCATGTAACCCATTCTTATTTGTACATTTTAACTAATAAACAATAGAAAATATATGTGATGGAAACAAGAAAGAAAGATTTCATGAATTACAAATAAATGAGTGAAAAATAAAAAAGAAACCAGGTACATTCCACATGTTTATATAGAATTACTGGTATTCTCAAAACTCACCGATTGTTGACAAGTTAAAGAAGCGGTCACACGCTAGAATTTATAAGAAAGCGTCTACGAGAATAGAGCCTGGAGCTCGGAGCATTATGAAAATATATGTTTTCTTTACTGGCACGATTCTTTAAAATTGTATTTATTTACTGGGACACATACTGAATTGGAAAATGTAACCTATTTTATTTTATAAATTCATGTTTTGTCTAGATATATTAGCCTAATTTTGTATTCTAAATAAATTCAGCAAACATTTCTACGAACTCCGCAAATTTTAACAACCGGTTCGAGCGAACAACTGTGTGCTGGCTTAATGACACCACTGCATCTATCTAAACATAACACTTTTGCTAAGGATATTTCTTAATTCATCAGCAACTTTGTTTTGTGTATGATGACACTTGACATGTTCATCTTTCTCCAAGTACCACGTACATTTGTCAGGTGGTGGACAAAAGAAGTCGGCCCCTTCTTACAGCTTTCGTTATCTCATGGTACACTCAGGTCGAGTTGAATTATCGTCATTTAAAAAACAAAACAAAAACAAATACAAATAAACACTGTTGAAGCAACTTACATATGTTGAGTTTATTTGTAAACCATTTTAAAAGCAAGATGGGCTCCTAGCATAAATTTGTCATCCAAGGTTTGGACGGGGGATACTTAGATTAATGATGTTACCGATCTTGTATTTTCAGGTCCACTGATTTCTGATGTCATGAGCCATGGTCATGGTGGTGGACATGGTGGTGGTCATGGACACCATGGTTAGTGAAGTCAGACAGACAACATGAACACTTGTACTCAGTACAACTCAGGACATTGTAATATTGGCAGGAACGTGTATTCAAACTCATAATAGCACAAATAGTTAAATTGTCATAGTGTGAGAGAAAATGTTAGATTACGTGTGTGTTGTAGATATTCTCAGCATGTCTTATCGATAATCACTAAATGTTACAGTCTGTGATTAAGATAAGCACGTTTGTAAATCCTGACACTAACAAATAAATCATTGTAGATATAAAAGTGTTACTATTTGTCAAATACTAGAATGCACGATGATTCATTTCTATGGATATATTGCAAATGTTTTTGCTGCCACAATAATTTCTTTTTCAAATTTCACTTCTTTTCCTCTTTCTATTCGTCCGTCCCTTGTTTTCACACCTTTCTACATTATATTCCTTGTGGTGTTCATTTTTGTTCATGCATAGTAGTTGTTCGTACTATCTATACGATTGCATTAATCTGACACAAATTTCCACTCTGCTATAATTCACGCTCTGATTAGTTGTTTATATATAGCATGTAAACTATATTTTGTAAGTGTCTACGTCAGTCTGAGTTTTATGTAATGTAAATAAGAAACCTTCTGTTTTCTACCTGTCCCGTGAAATGTCATATTATATCTTTAAAACATATGACATAAATAACGTCACTTCATCTGTTTTAGACTGAAACGCGGCGACATTTGCTTATGTTAATACGTGGACGGTAATACTTTGACCGGAATACTTTGACGGTAATCCTGTACTTTGACGGTAATACGCCGCTGACGTAGACCTAATACCTTTCTCTTGCTCAGAAATTGAAGAGTTTTCCCTAAACGCCCTTCGTTATTATTGAATAGTTTCATTGCAGAGCTGCCATACATTATTCTCACTTATTTTAAGAAAGCAGTAACACGACTATGAGAGTATTCACTTGATATCACGAGTATGGAAGGAGACTATGTCTGAGTTTAGACAGAGTATGAATGAATTGTGTGAAAGTAGCTATGGATATAGTCACTAATGCAAAATAGTGAGTGAGGTATGCCTTCTGGAGAGAAGAGATATGTAATTAAGTATATAATGTCTTTTTTCAGCCACACTTGAGACAATGTTTAGAATGATTTGCACCTCATCCGTCCTCTCCGCTAACTGGATTACTCTATTTCTGTAAGGACAACACAAGTAAACATCAAGTGACAGGTAGATTTCGAAAAAGTGAATTCTGAACGCTTAGGACATATAAATATATTTATTAAATAAATCCACATACACAAAAATAATAGCTTCACTAGCTTTGATGGGCTAGGGATCTCATATCACAACAGTACAGTAAAGAGTAAAGGCGAATCGTATCGATTCCAAACCATCAATTGCACGTACGCGTAAAAAAGGAAAAAAATCTAACTAACAGGGGTGGCCCCCCAGTCCTCTTGTTCGAAGAAGCTGCTACTGTTTGGGTAAATTACTCCAAATGGATATATCCGTCACTGCAGCAAATATCTGTAGGCTGTGGAGACTACACAGAAAAGGTTTGACATCAGCAAATTGAAGGACCCCCTTACCAGAAAAGCTTTTGTGGCTGATATAAAGAAGAGTTATCAATTTGCGAAAAGTCAGGAAAAGACATTGACTGATGATATAGACCAGAATTTCAACACCATTTCAACAATATATAAGGAAAGCAGCAAATCATGCTTGGGATTCCAGGAAAGGAAGAAGCAAGACTGGATAACACCAGAAACATTGAACACCATAACGACGAGAAAGGAAATGAAACGAAAGAAAACAGAAGCGAAGTCTCTCAGGTTAAAGCAACTATATAGCGAACAGTACAGTCAGCTGGACAAGGAAGTTAAACGCCAAACCCGAGCCTATAAAACAAATTTCCTAGACGATCTTGCAAGACAGGCAGAAGAGGCAGCACTGAGAAATGAACAAAGCATAGTATACAAAATAACTAAAATCATCAGAGGAAAACGAGGTGCAAACAATATTACATTAGTAAGAGATAAGCAAGGAAACTTCATCACGACTGCAGAAGGACAGGAAACAAGATGGGGAGAGCATTTAAGAGAAACTCTGAACAAAGAACCACCAGAGACACAATTGAATGTTCCTGAGGCTGAAAACGATCTAGATGTTAATACAGACATTCCACGAAAAGAAGAAATCATCACAGCAATCAAAGGGTTAAAGAATGGAAATCCTCCTGGCCATGATAAATTAAATGCAGAGCTATTTAAGACACACGCTGAGCTAGCAGCAGAACTATTAGAACCACTTTTTGCACAAGTCTGGAAAACAGGGACAACACCAAACGAGTGGAACAAAGGAATAATTGTCAAATTGCCCAAGAAGGGAGATCTTGCAGACTGCAATAATTGGAGAGGAATCACTCTTCTCTCAGTTCCCAGCAAAATACTAGGCAGGATAATTATACAGAGAATTTCAAAAGCAGTAGACCACAAACTGAGGAAAGTGCAAGCAGGATTTAGAAAGAACAGAAGATGTTTTAGATCATATATTTACCCTCAGGAACATTATAGAGCAGTGCTCAGAATGGCAAAGACAGCTGTACATTAATTTCGTCGATTTTGAAAAGGCTCTTGACAGTATACATAGGGAAAGTTTATGGAAAATACTGAGGGCTTATCATGAAAAGCATCTATGCCAACTTTACGTGTAGCGTTGGGCAGAGAAGCCTAACCTTTGAGGTGAAGACAGGAGTACGACAGGGATGCCCCTTATAACCACTCTATTTTTAACACTCATAGACTAAGTGATGCGCCAGACAACAGAGGGCAGTCCAAGAGGAATAAGATGGACTACATTTTCTACATTAGAAGATCTGGAATATGCAGATGACATTGTCCTACTAGCACATTCACATTAACACATCCAGGAAAAAACGGAAAGACTTAATAAAGATATCCGGCAGGTGGGCTTGAACATCAATCTAAAGAAGTCAGAGGTCATGACGCTCAATATGAGCAACCCTGAGCCCATATCAGTAAGGAATCAGCAACTGGTACAGACAGACACCTTCACATACCTAGGATGCATAGTAACACCAGACGGCGGAGAAAGCAAAGACACCAACAACAGAATGAACAACGCAAGAACAACCTTTTTAAATCTAAACAACATCTGGAATTCCTCTCAGTACAGCACAAGTACAGAATTAAGATTATATCAGAGCTGTGTGCTTTCTGTGCTTCTCTATGGTGCGAAGTTCTGGAGAGTTGCAGAGAGGGAGATATCGAGATTGTCATCTTTTCACACAACAACATGCCTAAGAGGAGTTCACCGAGTGTTCTGGCCCTGTGCCATCGCCAACCAAGATCTGCTTACTCGGAGCAAGCAAGAGAACATGCACACCACCATAGCTGGCAGACGCTGGAGCTGGGTTGGCCATGTCCTCAGAAGAGACTCCGATGCCATCACAAGAACAGCTATGCTATGGACCCCTGAAGGAAAACTAAAGAGACCCAGACCAAGGACAACTTGGCGGAGGGCTGTGGGGGCTGAGATGCAGAGAATGAACCAGAGTTGGGGCACTGTACGAAGGATGGCCACCGACCGAACAAAGTGGAATCAATTTGTTGTTGCCCTACAAGACGCCACCAGGCGTGATGGCCACTGACTGCTTTGACGGTCGGCGGCTAAGGATCAAAGAAGTGGAAAGAAAAAATCTAACCCAAAGGCAGCGAGTGGTATTGCTGCAAATTAAGGCTCTTAATGTAAAGCATTCAGCCAAATTGGTGAATTAATAGTGCCCTTGGCGTGTTGTTGTAATACTAGTTGAGGCGTTACGATGGTAAGTCCCAATTTAGAGACTCCGGCTGATCGAACTAACTTTGACTTGTGCAAGGAAAACGAATGCCCACGGGTGAGGTCAAAGACGCACTCCCTGGGCAAAGTAGAGATGAAATGAGACGACTTTGCAAGGGTACACCAGCTAACCAATAATCTCTGACTTAATGCACTGATGTCTTGGAGTAGCAGTTGGCTATAATATGTGCCGAAGTAAAAGAGATGACAAAGGAAGCAGACAGTCTATGTCGTGGTACTGGGTGACGTAGAAAGCAGGTACAGGGAATGGTCCAAATGCCCCAAATAAGAGAAAGAATTCCTAACACAATACAACTGGTATTCGCTCTGGCGCAGATATCACTTTGCAAGGTAGACAATTCTCTGGAGACAATAGCAAGAGGTGTTAGAGACACCCAGCATTTATAGTCAAATTTAGTATGAGGTGTTCAGGAGGGGATTGAACGTGCATTGAGAGCAGCGTAACAAGGACGTAAGGACCTCGGGAAGTTGTCTCCCTGACGTCTCGTGACAAAGGAAAGTAGCATAAGCTATAGCGACACTCTGGCGGTCATTTGAACGACCAGAGTTCGCTATTCTAGACCCGCTCGGACACATGAAAGGCGAAGGTCGCTTCTGCTGTGTGTCCGGCTTCTCTCAGAATCAGAGTCACGGAACTCTGCCGTTACCCACAAAAAGGATTAATAAAATACGCTTCTGCTGTGTGTCCGCCTTCTCTCAGAAGAAAAGAGTCAGAGAACTCTACCGCTACCCAAAATAAAGGATAAATAAAAGACCTTTTGCTTGGTGCCGATGCAAAGGGGTGGAATTTAGCCTGTTCAACGTAAGAGTGACATTGCTAAATGCAGAAATAAAGCTGTTGGGGCCATTACAAAGAAAAAATGAGAGGAGACAAAACAGAGAATAAGACAGAGGCGGGTCACTCAGCTAAAAGTGACAACGATTCGTATTCAATTTATGACACTTGATGAGTGCAAGTTTAGGTTTCAACGAAACGTTGAAGCCAAGATTTAGTATAATAAAATAAAGACGGACAACCGGTCTTCAATTGTTTAAAAAATTAGAAAGAAGTGACATTGTAATGAAACACTGGATTATAACGGTCACATGAGGTCTAACCAGCGGTAGCAAGAAGAACGAGATTACAAATAATTTTGACAAATACTAACTTGTTTACGAATTTCTTTAACTATAATGAAATAGTGAATATTTGACTTCCGCGCGAACCACGGACGGTCCTGAATGCCCATACACACAAGCACGATACTAAACAATTTACCAATAAAGCAATGCTTTTTAACCTGTGGTCTACAGCTCCTAGCGGGTCTGTGAATGAATTATAGGATGTGCGTGAACAAAACGTAAACTTTAAAATGTAACATTTTTAATTATACGTTTATTTACATCTTTTTTATGTGGAGAACGTAGCCTTTACCGAACAATCAAAAGTCATGGCACAAAAAGGTTAAAAACCTTGCAATAAAGTAATACATGAGAGACGGCACGTCTTTGTGACTGGCATATGTCGAACATCGATACAGTCATAACTGTCTCTTGTTAAAAATGTTCTGAGTTGTGTGGAAGACAACGTACTGATCGTATATATATATATATATTTTTATTTTTTTTTTTTCCTTTTTTCTGGGTTTTTTTTTTTTTTTTTTTGGCACTGAGGAAATTTACCTCGACTAAAGAAAGAAAGAAAAACCCATTTACGTAACAATTTACCTTCCATTAGTTGATAGAAAGTAACGTGTTCCAGGATTATCGGAACATGGACTGTTGTTGTTGTTATTGTTATACACTAACTTGTGAACTAATGAGTATATGTAATGAATGATAAAATCGAATGAACAAACAACTTAAACAATTTCTTGAAAAGGTTAACATCTGCCAATTGTTTTGTTTCTTTTTCTTCTTCTTCCTTGTTCGTCCTGAAAAGCACGTTGGTTGCGTTGTGTCCGTTTACAACGAAGCTGCGGTATTTGCGCCTTTCGGCCGACACATCCGACTTCCGCACGGCATTTCTTGGGACCGGGTTTCCTTACTTCTTCGATCCCTACCTCTCAGCCATTCTGCAGTGATGCAGCCTGTTTCCAGGACCACCACGTGGAGGTAGAATAGGGTCTTGGTCAGCTCTGGTTCGCTGACCCTGACGCAGGCAAGCTATGGGTCGCTTACTGCATTCCTCACTTTTGATGCGTCGTGGGTCCCATTTATTTGTTTAACAGCCTATTATCTCAACTTTCTTACTATATCCTGGGATTCACAAATGGCGTCAAACTGGTAACTATTAATTTATAGATTTGTTCATGTCAGCAACAGTAAAACAGTAAAAGGTATAAATACATTCTAGTATATGAGCAAGTAACCCGCTAAAACAAGACTGGCAATAATTGTGTTGTGCTCTTGTCTGCTGCATCTCCTGATGACGGCACAACTCTCCTGTCATATTTCAATCCTTTCAATTCCAATTCAACTTCATTGCATCTTGATAGTCATGACTATCAATGTCAATGCACCATGAAAAGAAAGCAACGCCTGCGCGTCCTTTTTATCAGTGTTCAGTTTAGTTTTCACAGTGCAAGGCTCGCCTTTTCATCATTTTCCCGAAAATTTGGCGGAATTATTTCATTGTTCGTTGCAGGGTGTTTTGCTTACACAGTTGAGCATAGGGGGATTCTAAAAAAAAAAAACGTTCTTACGCACTTTTGTAATTACAAGAACGGATTAGAGCGTCTTGAACATGTATATCCACACATTTGCATAGGCACTAGAACATTTTAAAAACTACCGTCGCATATGTTTCTGAATTGGGATTAGCATATTACTACATTGTCGTACGTTATAATACCGTAAAATAATTCTACGTAGAGATAATAAAAATTATGTGCATATAACAGCAATGAATCTACACTGAGGAACAATCGGGGAGCAAAAGGGAGGGATGGGGGGGGGGGGGGGTTTACAAAATTATATACAGGGTAATTAAAGCGTCACTTTTTAAAATTGTAATTTCTTCATCCCTATCAAACTAGTTTATATCAAAGAAAGATCACAATAAAGACAATTAACTGCAATGCTATTAAATAACATGCTATGTGGCATTAAGGTTGCAGCTCAAGTTCAGAATCTGGTTGAATAATGCTTGATTTCATAGCAGGAAGAATTTTCCATTGTCTAGTAACGCCCCTTAATGGCTATTTTAGATTGTACAGTCATGCGCCGCTTAACGTCCATGATACGTTCTGTGAAATAGGACGTTATGCGATTTGGACGTTGTGCGAACACCATACTTTATACTTAGCAAAGTTATATGGTGTACCTGTATTGAGTAAATAGCCAAGATACTGTACACATACAGTACTGTATTTCAGCTAATGTACTGTATCTGGCAAGGTAATACTGTACAGTATATGGGTTAAGTAGAAAAATAATGTAAAATACTGTATACTAATATGTAATCTGTACTTACCACAATTTGAGCTTGCAGGGCTAACGTAGAGTTGGGTGAGTCTGGAGGCTGTTGTGGTACAGTTCTGTACTGTACAAGATACTGAACTTACACTAAATTACTTTATGTACACTATAATTCACTGTACACCTGTATGTACAATAAATACTTTTCTTATTTTATTTCTATAAACTAAACTTAGGCTACTTTGTAAACTTTTTTATTTTTAAACTTTTAAATTTTTTTTCACTTTTTAAACTTTTATGTAAAACACTTTCTTAGCCTATATCACACACAATGTAAGTAAGAGGAGCAGGATCATTCACATTACTGTCCTCAGCTTCCTCATAATGTTCCACTGAAAGAGTTTCAGGTCGAATAATTTCCATTGATGAACTGTCACCAACAATGACAATATCATCTCCTATAATGCCTGAAGGACCTAGCTGAGGTTCTTCTTGGGTAGGTGTTGACCTCTTCAGGAATATGTCAATTGTTGTTTGCCTAGTTTGCTTTTTCTTCTCTTCATATATTTCTTTATATGCAGCAAACAGTGCATGAGCATTCCTCTCTATCAATGAAACCCGTTCAGTGTTTGGGTCCATCTATTCAGCACTCTTCAGCAAACTGTTAAGGTCTGCAAAGAATTTTGCTAACCCCTTAACAGTAAACCTCTTTTGCACCTGTTCTTCTTCTCCTTCTGCAGTTTCCTTTTCCCTTGCCTCTTCTTCAGCTATTCTCTCTTGTTCTAGCTCCTGCAACTCTTCATTAGTCAGGTCCTCGGGTACCACCTCTAGGAGTTCTTCAATATCCTCATCGTCTATGTCAAGGTTCAGGCTGTTTGCCATGTCAACATTTCTATTAATCTTTGAAACCTCATACTTTTCAAAACCTTTAAAATCATGCACATACCGCTTCAGTTGCAGCAATACCTGAACAAAGGTCCTCCTCAGGTAGTAAGCCTTAAAAGCTGCAATGACCCCGTGGTCCATTGGCTGGATTAAAGAGGTGATGTTTGGTGGGAGGAACACCACTTTGATGTTGCTGTGGAGGTCACCAATGAAAGGGGGATGTCCTGGAACATTGTCTATAATCAGTAAAATTTTGAAAGATATTATGGATCACAATGATAAGATGGCTGCAATTAAAAACATGTCAATTTTGACGGGCTACGTCTAGTCCAATACGATAATTCCTGCCGTAAGTACGTCGGTCGGTCACATCATGCACACCGTCATTTGCGCACTTTTCAATTTTCGAGAGAGTACATTAACTTTCAACGACAGCTAAGGGGTGTAACTGTGGTTAAAAGTTAGACAATAATTGTATTGTTTCCCTTGTATGTACTCTCCCGAAAATACAAAAGTGTGCAAATGACGGTGTGCCTGAAACATACCGTTATGTGTGTAATATTTATGTATTTACTGTTTACAGGCCTTGGGTTTCACCTCTTTAGTTGTTTAAAAAAACATAACGTTTCTTGTTTACAATACAGGCAAGTAAAACCGACGTAGGCACACACAATACGTTTAGTATAACCACTTACACATCAAAATAAAACCAACATTACAGCAGAGTGGAATGTTGAGCTAGAATGACACGCGCGAAAGATTATTATAACAACAACTGCCATAAACGAAAACGAACAAAGGCCACATGGAATATATTATATAAAGATGTAAACGACATGTTACTAATAAGTGATATTATAAATGAAACATCATGATAAACACAACGTTGATTTTATATCTACGATGATGAATTTATTAATGTTTTTACAAACTCAGTTATCTAGATTACTAATTGTAACAATCAGAGGCCATCAATAAGACATGCTGAGAGTATCTACTGAGCACAAGAAACTTAGATTTTCTCGAATACTATGAAGGGTTTAACTAGTTATGATATTAAAAATTTCAACAGTTGATGCATACATGGTCATGCCAATATCATAATTTCCTGAGTTGTATTAAGTATAAGTGTTCATGTTGTCTGTCTGACTTCACTAACCATGGTGTCCATGACCGCCACCATGTCCTCCGTGACGACCGCCATCATGTTCTCCTCCGTGACCCCCATGACCACCACCGTGGCCGCCACCATGATCTCCACCATGTCCTCCTCCGTGACCCCCATGACCGCCACCATGTTCGCCACCATGACCACCTCCATGGCCTCCACCGTGACCATGGCTCATGACGTCATAAACCAGAAGACCTGGGGAAAAACGAGATACTTTTCAGAACGACAAAAGCTGGCTTATTTTTTTTAAACGATTATTTAGATGAAAACAGTTATTCAATTTTACCACCACTTTGAATTCACCCACCACTCGTCTATAATGGAGACTTAAGCTAGCAAACCATCTTGCTTTTAAAGTTCTGGAAACTACTCTACAGATATAAATACTGTAACTTAAAAAGTTTTAAAAATGAAGGTAATCCAGATTAAGTCTGAAGTAAGGTAATGAAAGCTGTAAGACGATACCCGTAGTTGTCCTTTATTCTCCATCCCACATAATTTACTCCAAAATGTAAAATTATGCATCAATATCACAAACAAAACAGCCGTGGCGATGAAATAAGCTCTACACTTAGCGAACGTTTCAAGTTTAGGTAAAACTGTTCACTACTCAAAATATCCCCTTGTACACCCACATGTACTTATAGACACAAAATGCGACAAGGAAAGCGACCTTCATTGTGCCTGGGATCAGTTATCCTCTCACAAACAACTCGGAGGATAGAACAACAGTTGAAGATGACAATCTCCAGTCTTAGATGGATTGATGAACAGAGAAATATCCAGATCTTTATATAGAAAATCTTATTGGCTTGACTACTCATATCTCATCAAACCGAGCCACAATCAAAATACTTGCTGAAAAAACATCTAAATTAAATACTTATTATAACGTAAGACAGATATTAAGAATTCTAGTAGAATTTCCTTTGTCATCGTCGATCCTGCATGAACCTAAGGTTTTATGTTGCAATTGAAGTTTAGACAAACAAGAAGAGAACTAATGTTTAAGCAGCCTCAGGTACTCGAAAGATAATGCAAGGTATGCGCGTGAACTACAATCTACTTCTTCACGATGATGCCCTACTTAAAATGTTTCGGTTACATCAAAGAAACTTCGGTTACTATCGTAAGTTGACCTTGATGTATCTACAACAGCTGGGGATGGCCTATGAAATATTATGAAGAAGGTCTCCAGAAATTGGCTCGTTAAGAAAGAAAGAGACCTAATCGAGATAAGGACACGAAGAAAAGAATGCGAATTCTTTCCACTGGATAGAGGCTTTTTTAAAAAATAAATTAAAGCTTTTGTCCTCAGATCCCGTAAAAGAAAGAGCCCCCGATCTCATCTAAATGTAGAATTTTCCCTATACTATACGTAAATATTTAACACCGACAGCACGAGTGATACATTAACGAACTAGATAATGATCAAACGGTTATTTGGTTTATTAATTAAATATCTACACATATAGGGTTAGTAGTAATTACAACGTGATGATGGTGAAGACAATTCACACAAACCACACAGATGAGATATAAATAATGTAGTTAGTTAAATATATATATATATATATATATATATATATATATATATATATATATATATATATATATATATTTATATTTTTTTATATATATATTATATTTATATATATATATATATATGAGGCGAATTTTTTTTTTTTTTTTTTTTTTTTGCGTTCGCCCGCTAATACTCGAGGCGAAATCTCAGGTGATTATATGATCATAGATAATATATTATATATATAGATAGATAAGATATATATATATATATATATATATATATATATATATATATATATATATATATATATATATATATTTTTTTTTTTTTTTTTTTTTTTTCTTATCCAGCGGCACTTGGGCTTTCAGCCCTTCGGCCCAATGACATGTCATTGCGAGGCTGGGGAACCTGAGGACTTTCCTTCCAACCCGGTCAGGAGCTTCGCTCCTTCCCATCCACAGAGGGTTTATCACAGGAGCCGTTCAGGCTATTCAGTCAAATTTCCGGCCGTAAACATTTCTTCAAACGCCGACGCCCGGGTTTGAACCATGAACACCTGGTCGCCAGTACAACGCCGAAGCCATTACACCAGCGCGGCTCCCATATATATATATATATATATATATATATATATATATATATATTTACATAACTATAATAAAATTGTAATTAATTTTTATTATATTATTTTATATTTATATTATATTTATAATATATTTATAAATCTAAATATATATAAATATAACCTTATAAATATAGAAGAGATGTTAAGAATAGACAGTCCTAAGGAACTGCATAATATAGTCAAACAATATTTAATACGAACAAATGTTAATATATAGTGGCTGGGAATGTGAAGGTCTAATGCTGTTCTTACAATACATATGACTTTTAATAGGCGAAAGTCAATTAAATATCTGTTAAAGTCAGTTATATAACTTTAACCACCAGGTCTTTACACCCCTCCATTTTAATATTATTCTTGTTCATAGTTTCTTCTTTATTTTTTTTTATAATTTTTTTTTTTATTTTTTATTTATTTATTTAACGTAAAAGCGTAATTGTGATTGTCCCTATTTACAATGATTTGACAAATGTGATGCCACTTTCTCTTATCGGCAGTTGTTAATATTATTTTGAATTGAAAACAATATATATCCTAATTGTAACGGTTGAACAGGATATTTATTTTCATTAATTTAAAAAAAAGTCTTACTCGATGCTTATTCTCGCTACTAGCCCTGGTATTGTCCAGCCGAAAATGGCGTCTACGTCGTTCAGCCTCGTTTTCGATTCTGACATAGTTGGCGTAACTCTCTATAGATCTAGGGGCACTATATGGGAAGCGAAACGATGATGTGATAAGATACTTGTTACCAAACTGATGTCTAAACTACACTGTCCATGTGTCTCTTAATGCTTTTTCTGTGAATGATGATACACATGTATGCGTAGACTGTCCCAGGTAGGTGAATGGTATGTTGTGTGGGTTATCTCCAAGACAGGACATACTGATGAAAGCTTTTGTGTAAAGAGAACTTTGACGGTAGTTTGTCCTGCAATGTTTTGGCACTATTTCTGTAGCGTTGATAAATCGTTGACTGTTGTCTTAAGAACATGGCTGCTGTCTAATTCCCGAAAGGCACTGGTGCTCTAACACGAAATGATCTTGGTATGTAGACTCAACAACTTGAGTAGGTACTCTTGATTCATAAAATATGCTTTGGAGTAAGGTGAGCTTGCTAGCTGTATATGCGAATCAGCTTGTAAATATGGAATCTTGATTCTCAAAATGCGCACTTCTGAGTAAGTTGAACTTGCTATAAATATGAGAGTCAACTTGCGCGTGCTTTAGCTTGACTCATGCGGTAAGCTTTCGAGTGAGTTGAACTTGATATTTGAATATGTAATTAACGTGTGAGCACTTGATGAGCAGGTGAATAAAATGCTGCGCAATCCCAGTGTAAAACGTGGGCGAGAAACTTCCTTCTTATATTAGGAATTGAAGGATGTCCTAATTTGCGAATTCTGCTATCCAGACGACGTACACTTTGCTAGTTTCTTTCTGGGTAGACGCCAAACACATAAGGTGTAGACTCAGACTTCTGTTGGACACACTCCTTTACTCTTTCGCAAACTCCTTTAATAACACAATACGCCACAGATATGAGTTCCTAATCCACACTGAATTAATAGCAGGCTATACTTTTCGGGAAAGTCGTCTACGCCACATTGGAACCTTCGTACTCAACAATAATGAGCCCATCGGTACATTATATTCCTGAGTCGCCCATATGTTACCAAATCTTGTCTGTGACTTGAAACTCCACCTCTAAAGCAATCGCTAGACCTCCATATTGTCACCTTTTGCATGTACGTCTTTCACGCTTTGTCAGCGACTGTCCCTGGCCGAAAGGGGTGAGGTTTTTGCCACCAACTTCAATTCCGTGCTATGGGTTCGTTTGCGTGGCAAACCGGTGTTTACGGATCGGCCAGTTAATAAAAAAAAAAAAACAAAAAAAACAAAAAAAAAAAACCTGCCTTCTCCTGTCACAAATCCTATTGTCCATTGTCGCTTTCTGCGTTTTTCTTGTTTTATTATCTTGCATGCGTCGACCCTTTAATCTCTCGGTTTATTATGCCGTGCTCTGTTTTCCCATCTGGCAACAACCATTCATGTGTGCGTCCCGAATCCGTTGTCGCGCCGGCTTTTGTATTGCGACGCAGTGACCGTTGTTTGTTTAAACAGCGGCTTAACCATGAAAAGACTACCATATTGTGTCAGCTGGGCGTCTTCCAAAATAATCAATGTTTCAAGTTAGCATGTCTGACGATATTTACACCGGAACGTAGATATCAAAGACGTTTTCTATGACCAAGCTGGTGTTGCACAAGATTTCTATCGAGGAAATGTGGGGTTCCGAAAGATAATGTGATTAAAAGATTACTTGAAGAACGATGAAAGAGCAACATGTGGGTGAAAATGAAATAAGAAAGATGTTGGAAAAGATAGAGAGTGATAAAGATAGACCTACTATAAGACAATTACATCAAGACAGACTTCCAAATTTAGGTTTCAAAATTGCCGCTTTGAATACTCAAAAGTGTTAGTGTTTAAAGTCGGTGAGGCAGACACTATTCTGGAAAGAGCGATTGTGGATTAGAACTCAGCATACAAGAATGAATGAGAAAGTGACAGAAAATGACTGACGTTTTTGAATCAGTAAGCGAGTGAGTTAACTATTGAGATAGTAGTTTAGCGGAAGAGTCGATGAGATAGTTTGGGTTGCTGGAGTGAGTGTCTGATTAAAAGTATGACAATGTAAAGTCTTGATCGAGACATAGCTTGTTGAGACCTAGATTGTCGCAATGATAACAGTGATTGAATTAAAAAATACCAGTGAGAGTCTTCGATTGAGTGTACCACAAATATTTTAAAAATAACCAAATGCAAGACAACGTAAATTTACACTATGAGAATTCACAGCAATTGGTACTGAAAATACAGAGTGATAAGATGATAAGAATAAATGGGACAACTGATAGCCATATTGCACTTGGAGAAACATCACTTCAAGATCTGGAATTACTTTTATCAGTAACAAAGAGAAAGCTGGAGGGAAATGCAGAGATGGCACAGTAAGAATACAAAAGGCAAGAGGAACTGTCAGTGCACTGGGAAATATATGGAAATAACACAAATGAAGTTCGTCACAAAAATAAGAATCATGAGCTCATCTGATGTCATACTTGTTGTATGGATCTGAAGCATGAAGACCAACTAAAACACAAGAATAAGAATGATGAGCTCATATGATGTCATACTTGTAGCAAAGTGTGCAAAAACACGCTTAGTTAATGCAATGATAGAACGGACAGAGAAAGGATAAATTGGGAAAGCCTTGAACTGCACCGTGTAACTTAGCATTCTAAAAATAGTAGTGGTCGCGCATGCGCATTCGGTTATGTTATCAGAGAGAAGCCGGTATGCAAAAATTCACAATGGCGAGGCAATAGTGTCGAAAGTTAGGTACAGAATTTCGTTTGTACAGGGACCCTGTAACAGTGAATTGTGAAAAAGGTTATAGACTTTTACAGAAGGGATATGCAGGAATGGAAATCCGGAAGGAAAGTTAGAAGACATATGTACATATGAAGATATTTGTAGTTTTAGTTGACTTTCACATCACAGGTCTAACCTAGTGATGGATTTTATAAATTTATAGTAAATACATGTCATACCCGATTGCATGTTTAAGTATATGAAAAGGAAGCTACCAGTAGGGGAAGATAAAGGAAATATAAGACAACGTGAGGGATAAACTTAGTTGAGTGTGTATTGGAACGACTGCTGGGACAGTTGCACATAATACCCAAAATGAAAGGAAACTTCGTGCTGAAAGGAGACAGGACCTACCTGCTCCCTCGGACTCCCGCGCTCACAATATATAAGGCGAGAACGCTCAGTTCAAAATCACACACAACTAAAACCCCAGCCATAAGACAAGTAGAGTGCTGTCTATACTGCGTCAGTCACCACTGCATGAAGGGCAGACATTCTTCACAGATTACAGTCTTAATAAGAGCTTGGAATTGATCCTAGAGGGTGTGTAGGTTTACTATAATTATTTATGTGACTAATATCAATTTTATTTCAGATTTTGGTGTGTTGGGAATGTATCGGACATATTGTTTGTGTGGATATGATTGATGAAGATTGGAAAACCTAAAATATAACCTCCACAGTCCTTTTCAGGGCTAAATATATCTATTCTGGTTTTGTCTAGATTTATAACCTACCAGCAAGACCAGTACTGACTTGGCATGTATGTGAGGAAGGAAAAGGTTGCATCATGTCCATATATTCATATTGCTTTGATTATTCATGTATTATTATAATTGAGACAATGTTTTGCAGTAGACACCAGTCTGTCTCCCTATATCTAAATCATACACGGCCATATATCATTTATCATACATGCAAACATCTGATGACACCCTCATCTCATACTGTAGTGGTTTTGATGGTATAGTATGATGGTGATATTACTAAGTGTGATGTATGAGGTCAGCTGTGAAGGCTCCTGAGATAAAATGTAGTTGTGAATTTTCAGAAGGCCTTTCTTGCTACCACTACGACCTCACACCTATCTTTTTTTTCTAATAAATGTGGCTACGTTATAATCTAGGGTACTGAATGTAATGTGTTGTATTGACATATACAAACACACACACACAGATATTAAATAATATATTATCAATAAAATTTAGAACACAATGAACTAAATCCAGCTGGTGAAATTTTAGAAAGTAAATCTTTTTTTTAAATTTATTTGTTCTGAACCAAGGTTTTATTTGGCCAGAACATATGAAAAGATTTTGGAATTTATGAGTGAATGGCATGAATAAATGACATGATAAATAAAATGTGTGTACGTATACAAATTTTAAGATTAGTTAGTATTTCTACAGTTTATAATTTTATTTTCCCTGGGAGAACGATGAATAGATGTGCTGTTGGGGTGGCTTCATCCCTCCCTGTCTAAGTTTACCAAACATTGTCCATTAATGATGGAAGTAAATGGGATGTTTTAGTAGTAATTCACTTTGGGTGTTATGTCTATGAAGTTGGTGTAAATCCAGCAGACCAGCCTGCTTACGTAACTTTGAAGGTGTAGCGCTGGTGCTGGAATCTGGTGGCCCCACCTCTCCGTGCTTGGGGGCAATATATCGGGTGGCCCCACCTCTCCGGGCTTGGGGGCAATACAAGGCTGTTCTGCCGAGATGCGACACTGCACGGGTCCTCACTGTCAATTATCTACCCAGCATTTGACACCACCTTTTGGTGTCAACATAAAAACTCACAGCTCTGAAATAAAGTATTGGTTTAGGTTCAGAACCTTACCTAAGGAGCCACTTCTACACGTAACAATTTACAATAACACCATTTAGACAGGGTCAGATCTCTCTGACCATACAACACACCTTACCAAGTTGGTTTCCCATAGGATAAGTTCTCCCAGACTACATATTCAGAAATATGTTTATTAGCTTCTTGCCCTAGGATAGGATAGGTGATATGTTCCACTGATCTCAACACATGATCTGTCCTTCCTAATCTTTGCTGGAGTATATATATATATTGTTTGTCCCTAGACCCTGAACTAGGGCGGGGGGTCTAGAGCAAATCCTTACTTGTTTGTAAGGCTAGATTTCGATATGGCAGTATCAAATCACTCAAAACCTTAAACAATATTCAAAATATGCAAAGAAATAATTTCAATCTTACCAGATTATGAATAAAGAACACAGAAATGCTAGCAAAACTCAGCTGAGCTGCTGGCTATAGTATGGCGTCCCTGAACTTATTTCTATTTACTTCATTTGAAATCACCACACTTAAAATTTACTGTGTCTATCACTGGACAACTATTGAGGAATGGCCCCAAATGCGCGTCTGAGCGCCGATAATATGATTGTCTGTGGCCAATCAATGCCTTGGTTTTTTTTAAATTCAAATTTCCTACACTAAAGTCATTTCAGTCATGCTTCAGTCAAGTATGGATTTTTATCTGTTAGTCCGTCCGTCTCTACTTGCGTTTTCACAAAAAACGTACTTGTTTTTTTGAACCAACCTATCCTTCCCCTCTACAAATTTGCCTGAAAAGTTATTTTTAGCCACAGCTCCCACCAATGTCCCTTCTCTTTCATTCTAACTAGATTTGAACACTTGCGTCTCAAGGTCGCGATTTTTGTGCAAATAGTGACATGTTAGATTCAATGCAGTCTTTCGCTGATGTGAACAACACTGTCTTTTGTCATTATCTTCATTATTAGCTATCCGTCTGTATAAATAAAAGCATATTATTTCACTGCTCAGAATGGGCCATCCGGCCAGCTAATTTTTATATTCCTAACATTAATATTAAGAAAAAGTTACTTTTTAAATTTTGTAATATTTCAAGCATCTGCGTTTGCCGCTGAATTCAAATAAAAGGCTTGGTATCGCAAAAGCGTCCAATAAATGACTGTGGCGTATCATATCCAAGGTCCCTTCTGTCGAGTTCCTTACTTTATGTCAACTTGGGAAACGTGACTTTTTCTCCGTTTCCCCCCCCCCCCCCCTCCCCCCTCCCCCCAATTGCGTCTCCTTAACCTTGCTAGTCTCACGCAATTTTTTTCAGTCATATTTTTTTTTTTCCTTTTGATCCGCCGTTCTCATCCCGTTCAAATGGTAACCGTTTTGATTTCCCGTCTAGCAAGTCAATTTTTATGGAGGGTGATGACCCGCGGTCAGGGCGATCATGTACTATCAGCAGCTTACGCATTATGTTTTTATCCTTACATTTTATCCTTTGGAGATATTTTTACGTTGTATCACTTGTTAATTTTATGACACATCTCCCCACTTGAAAACATGCCTACGGCAAGTTCTAAAACCAGTGATACACATAGATAAAATCTCTCCTCACGTCTGCCATTACTCTAATTTTGATCACAGGGGTGCCGACTGAGGAAATCTGCACCGACATTCAATTTGCCTGGGATATATTGGATACTAAACTGATAAGGTTGAAGCAATAAAGACCACCTCAGCAATCTTGCGTTTTCATGCTTAGCCTGAGATAAGAATACGAGAGGCTGATGATCCGTCTCGACCACAAAAGTCCTACCATACAGATAGATTTGAAACTTCTTTATTGCCCAGATTAACGCTAAACATTCTTTTTCGCTTGTGGAGTATCCTTGTTCCGCCTTATTCAATTTGCGGCTTGCATAAGCGACTGGTTTCAGTTCCCCATCAGGTGAAGATGATCTTTGCAACAAAGCCCCTCCGAGTCCTACATTACTTGCATCGGTTCTTAAGACAAAGTCCTGTGTCAAATCAGGCAGTTTGAGAATAGGCTTGCTAGTGAGTTTTTCCTTTAACTCTTGGAACGCTAGTTCACATTGTGCAGTCCAAATAATTTTATCTGGAAGTCCCTTGCGAGTCAGATCAGTCAGAGGAGCACAAATAGCGTTAAAATTTTTGATGTATTTCTGATAAAATCCGCATAACGACACGAATGATCGCACGTCCTTTTTTGTTTGTGGTCTAGGTGCTCTCTGCAGTTTTTTTCCAAGTTCTTAGGATCAGGGGTCATGTTACCCTGATATACAGTGTGTCCCAAGAATTCCAACTCTTTGCATCCAATACAACATTTTGTTGGCCTAGCAGTTAAGTTCGCCTCCCGAAGTCTATTAAATAACATCTCTAGAGCTTCAATGTGTTCTTCAAATGTCTCTGTGGCGACGAGAATATCATCCATGAAATTCGTGATACATGGGTTATTCAGGGGATCCAACAATTTGCGCATCATCCTTGAAAATACACTCGGAGCATTTTTCAGTCCGAATGGTAGCATATTGAATTCATAATGTCCATCCGAAGTGCTAAAAGCCAAATAAGGTCTCACTTCAGGCTTCACTGGGATCTGGTAATAGCCTTTACTAAGATCCACCTTTGAAAAGTATTTTGCCTTGTTCAGTCTGGCAAATAACTGTTTTGTGTCTGGTAATGGATCCACTTGTCCTTCTGTGACAGCATTCAGTTTCCTGTAATCTATGCACAGTCTGTGTTCCCCAGACGGTTTCCTCAACAAAACGACACTAGAACTAAAAAGATGATTCACTGTGCGAAATAATCCCCTCCTTCAGCAAATAATCTATTTCTTCCTTCAATGCCTTCTCCTTCGCGAACGGAATAGAATAGGCTCTCATACAGATTGGGTTTGAGTCTACCAGTTTCATGTCATACTGTAGCAAATTTGTATGGCCTGGTTTATCTGTTAGTACATCTGTATGTTCCTCCAGAACCTGTTGAACTCTCTCCCTCTGGTTTTTAGTCAGGTGCTTACTGACTTTTACCTGTGCTGCTGTTTCACAAGGATGTAATGGGTATTCATGTGAGGTGAGTGGTTCCTTTTGCATCTGGGTTGCAATAGCCAAGGTCAATAAGGGGGTGCTTTCCTGGAGTGGTCTGTCCAGATACTTCTTTAATAAGTTTACATGATAAACTTTCTCCTTCCCCTTTTTGTCAATTTTATAGTTTGTTCTAGACACCTTCTCTAGAACCGTATATGGACCTTGCCAACCAATTTGTAATTTATTCTGGTTACCGGGTAGTAGAAGCAGCACCTTCTCTCCCACAGCTAGTTCTCGGTCCTTTGCCTTCCTATTAAAATATGCTGCATGTTTCTTCCTGGCTTGTTTCAAATTATCATTTGCCAGTTTCCATCCAGCTTTCAAACGAGTGGTCAATTCGTTCACGTATTGATAAGATGAGGTAACAGGTTCTTCCGCCTTCTCATCCGTCCAGGTCCTTAATAAAGCTTCTAAAGGACCTTTTATTGGCCTCCCAAATAGCAGAGTTGCGGGAGCCATCCCGGTTGAACTATGTGGTACCTCCCGATACGCAAACAATGCGGCGGGCAGGAATTGATCCCACAGATCCGGTTTTTCGTGTGCCAGCTTTCTCAGGATAGAAATGAGAGTCCCGTTGAACCTCTCTACCTGGCCGTTCCCTTGTGGATGGTACGGACTACAATGAAAGTGTCTGGCTTGAAATAGTTTAAAAACTTCTTCCGTTAGTTTCCCCTTGAACTGAGATCCATTATCCGTCAAGATTTGATGCGGGAATCCTAATCGGGTGAATATTGTAAGTAGTGCCTCTGCTACATGTTTTGAATCAATTGATGGCAGGGCTACCGCCTCTCCCCACATAGAACAAGTGTCCACCAGAGTAAGGATGTAACTGTTCCTCCTCTTGGTCCGAGTGAGAGGTCCCACAATATCCACTGCAACCCTCTCAAAAGGTGTTCCCACTATGGGCATTTCCCCTAGAGTTGCAGGAGCAGTCCAGTGCCTTGGAGCTACCCTTTGACATTCAGGGCAGGATTTGACATATCTTTTTATATCCTCCGTTATCCCTGGCCAGAAGTAATGACAAGCTATACGCTGTCCTGTGGCGCTGATCCCCATGTGACCACTGAAGGGAATCGCATGCCCGAGTTCCATCACTTTATCTCTATATGAGGTGGGAAGAACCAGCTGGTTGTGACCATTTGTTCCAGTCCCGGCCTTCCTGTATAATAGTTTGTTCTTCATGAAATATTCCCCCTTGCTCGGAGGTGTGTGGCATTTGGGAAATTTTTTAAAACATGGCTTGAGTGTCCTATCCTCAGCCTGCGCCTTTCTCATCTCCTCTGGATGAGCATTTATAGGTTCACCTTCTTCCTCCTTCTTCTGTGACCTGGTCTGCACTGTCGCCATGATCACAGGTTTCTCGGGATTCCCCAAGAAGACGTATCTACACCCCAATATCAGAGGGTAGATTGGTTCATCTATCACTGCTGCTCTGATTTCTCCTTCCACATAGCGAGTTTTCACCGTTATCCTTGCGATGGGAAGTGTCATGAGTGGTATGTCCTTAGTCGCCCCTTGTATTTCCACTGTTTCTGTGGTATACTGACTTGGGTCCACTAGGCTAGACTTCACAACTGAATCATAATCCAAACCTGTATCATAAAGGCACCTTATGGTGACCCCATTACAAATAACATCCTCACAAACTGGGGGGTGATAAGGTTCCTGTTGTCCATTAGGATTAACCTTTAATCTTTGCGTCCCCGACTTCATTGCAGCAATGTTTGAAGGTTTCCTTCTACAAAATTCGGTGTTATGGTTATCTTTCTTGCACCATTTACACCATCTTTTTCCTTGGTTCAACGGTTTTCTTTCATTGAACTTTTGGTCATTGAACTGTGAGTTTCTGTCGCGATAGTCATTTCTTGGCCGCTCAAAGTTTGTCCTACCTTTATTTCCCTGTTCTCTATTGTCAAATTTATTAAATGGCTGTGGAGCTTTAAAATTATCTATGTGCTTCTTTTTAGCACCACTTACCTCTGCCTGGGCTGCCTGATACCTCTCAGCGACATTTAAAACCTCTCCCAACTTCTCTGCACCTTGTTCCATGAGAAATTTTCTCATGTCTGGAGCCATGGACTCTCTCAATTGCTCAATCATGATCATTTCTTTAAGATCTTGGGTCTTCCCCAGAGCAGTCCATTTCTCCAAATAGGTTTCCAGTCTAGCAGAGAATTGGTGGTATGTCTCCCCAGACAACAGTTTGGCATTTCTAAATTTCTTACGATAAAATTCACCATTCTTCTCGTACCTTAATAACAAAGCCTGCTTTAACATGTCATAATTGTCTTGGTCTTCCCTGTTCATTTTAGCAAAGACTTCATAAGAAGTACCTCTCAGTCCTTGTGATAACTTTAAACTCCACCTCTCTCTCTCTCTAACCCATATGTAGTAGCTAATAACTCAAAACGTCCTAGGTACCCCTCTATGTCATCGTCTTTTTCAACAAAATGGTCTAAATGAAACCCCATAGCTGAGTTTGAGGCTCCCAGACTGGGCGTAGCATCTGAGGCAAAAGGGCTGGCACCATTTTCAGGAGCCTGGCCTTGTAATTCCAGCTCCCTTAGTCGTAATTCGTGCTCCCTTTGCAACCTTCTATCTTCTGCCTCCCTTTCGGCCTTTTTATCTTCTGCCTCCCTTTCGGCAGTCAATCTTTTTTCTTCTGCCTCCCTTTCGGCCTTTTTATCTTCTGCCTCCCTTTGCTGTCGTTTTTCTTCTGCCTCAATCTGCAGCCTCTTAGTCTCAGCCTCTAACCTCTTCTCTTCAGCCAACCTTTCAGACTCTAATTTTCTTTCAGCCTCTTTTTCTAATCTCCTTTCTTCCCGTTCAATATATTTATCACATTCAGCCGTTACGTATTGAATTAAAATCTGACCATCCATTCCCATCTCCTTTGCGGTCAGCACAGCAGCTGATCTAAATTTTGCTAGCTCCGCCATACTTTCTAAACAAATCTAGCAATAAGCAAAGTAAAATTTCCAATCTCTAAAGTAATTATAATTATTCTAGACCAAAATAATTCTAATTAACTAATTAACTAACACTGGCTGTGAAGATTCACCAACTTCTAATTGCCCTTTTAATTTAAAGGGACACTTTTAATTTTAAGGGAATTTTACAATTTTGTTCCCCTAATTTTATTTCTCCCACCAGGAGATCCTTATATTACTGTTTATGCTAATTATCCCTGGACAAGACCCCAATATATGTAGTGGTTTTGATGGTATTGTATGATGGTGATATTACTAAGTGTGATGTATGAGGTCAGCTGTGAAGGCTCCTGAGATAAAATGTAGTTGTGAATTTTCAGAAGGCCTTTCTTGCTACCACTACGACCTCACACCTATCTTTTTTTTCTAATAAATGTGGCTACGTTATAATCTAGGGTACTGAATGTAATGTGTTGTATTGACATATACAAACACACACACACACAGATATTAAATAATATATTATCAATAAAATTTAGAACACAATGAACTAAATCCAGCTGGTGAAATTTTAGAAAGTAAATCTTTTTTTAAATTTATTTGTTCTGAACCAAGGTTTTATTTGGCCAGAACATATGAAAAGATTTTGGAATTTATGAGTGAATGGCATGAATAAATGACATGATAAATAAAATGTGTGTACGTATACAAATTTTAAGATTAGTTAGTAGGTTTTTCTACAGTTTATAATTTTATTTTCCCTGGGAGAACGATGAATAGATGTGCTGTTGGGGTGGCTTCATCCCTCCCTGTCTAAGTTTACCAAACATTGTCCATTAATGATGGAAGTAAATGGGATGTTTTAGTAGTAATTCACTTTGGGTGTTATGTCTATGAAGTTGGTGTAAATCCAGCAGACCAGCCTGCTTACGTAACTTTGAAGGTGTAGCGCTGGTGCTGGAATCTGGTGGCCCCACCTCTCCGTGCTTGGGGGCAATATATCGGGTGGCCCCACCTCTCCGGGCTTGGGGGCAATACAAGGCTGTTTTGCCGAGATGCGACACTGCACGGGTCCTCACTGTCAATTATCTACCCAGCATTTGACACCACCTTTTGGTGTCAACATAAAAACTCACAGCTCTGAAATAAAGTATTGGTTTAGGTTCAGAACCTTACCTAAGGAGCCACTTCTACACGTAACAATTTACAATAACACCATTTAGACAGGGTCAGATCTCTCTGACCATACAACACACCTTACCAAGTTGGTTTCCCATAGGATAAGTTCTCCCAGACTACATATTCAGAAATATGTTTATTAGCTTCTTGCCCTAGGATAGGATAGGTGATATGTTCCACTGATCTCAACACCTGATCTGTCCTTCCTAATCTTTGCTGGAGTATATATATATTGTTTGTCCCTAGACCCTGAACTAGGGCGGGGGGTCTAGAGCAAATCCTTACTTGTTTGTAAGGCTAGATTTCGATATGGCAGTATCAAATCACTCAAAACCTTAAACCATATTCAAAATATGCAAAGAAATAATTTCAATCTTACCAGATTATGAATAAAGAACACAGAAATGCTAGCAAAACTCAGCTGAGCTGCTGGCTATAGTATGGCGTCCCTGAACTTATTTCTATTTACTTTATTTGAAATCACCACACTTAAAATTTACTGTGTCTATCACTGGACAACTATTGAGGAATGGCCCCAAATGCGCGTCTGAGCGCCGATAATATGATTGTCTGTGGCCAATCAATGCCTTGGTTTTTTTAAATTCAAATTTCCTACACTAAAGTCATTTCAGTCATGCTTCAGTCAAGTATGGATTTTTATCTGTTAGTCCGTCCGTCTCTACTTGCGTTTTCACAAAAACGTACTTGTTTTTTTGAACCAACCTATCCTTCCCCTCTACAAATTTGCCTGAAAAGTTATTTTTAGCCACAGCTCCCACCAATGTCCCTTCTCTTTCATTCTAACTAGATTTGAACACTTGCGTCTCAAGGTCGCAATTTTTGTGCAAATAGTGACATGTTAGATTCAATGCAGTCTTTCGCTGATGTGAACAACACTGTCTTTTGTCATTATCTTCATTATTAGCTATCCGTCTGTATAAATAAAAGCATATTATTTCACTGCTCAGAATGGGCCATCCGGCCAGCTAATTTTTTATATTCCTAACATTAATATTAAGAAAAAGTTACTTTTTAAATTTTGTAATATTTCAAGCATCTGCGTTTGCCGCTGAATTCAAATAAAAGGCTTGGTATCGCAAAAGCGTCCAATAAATGACTGTGGCGTATCATATCCAAGGTCCCTTCTGTCGAGTTCCTTACTTTATGTCAACTTGGGAAACGTGACTTTTTCTCCGTTCCCCCCCCCCCCCCCCCCCTCCCCCCCCCCCCCCCCAGTTGCGTCTCCTTAGCCTTGCTAGTCTCACGCAATTTTTTCAGTCATATTTTTTTTTCCTTTTGATCCGCCGTTCTCATCCCGTTCAAATGGTAACCGTTTTGATTTCCCGTCTAGTAAGTCAATTTTTATGGAGGGTGATGACCCGCGGTCAGGGCGATCATGTACTATCAGCAGCTTACGCATTATGTTTTTATCCTTACATTTTATCCTTTGGAGATATTTTTACGTTGTATCACTTGTTAATTTCATGACACATACACACCATAAGATGTAATGGGTCTCCATGACATTGCCTAGCCACTTGATACTGCTTGTTCCAGGTACTATAGTCAAAATCTCAAAAACCCTGAAGTCAAGTGGACCTTCGATCTATCTACCTAACCATAACCGGAGCCCAGAGGTTGAAGTGTTCCATAGCTTCCCCCCCCCCCCCCCCGATAGCTGGGATTGGACTGAAGTGACTTTCAGAATAACCGTTATGTGTCAACTCATATCTGGACAAGTGCTGAGTCAAAGATGAGTGTCTATTCAGGTGGCTACATGTGAGACATTCAACTGCCAAATGATGAAAACTAGGGAATAGATTAAAAGAGACAGACTAGTATAATTAACAACAGTGAGAGAACAATTTTGGTGTAAATTAATTTAAAGATTCCATGGGGACTTTTTGTTTAAGTTTAAACTTCTAATTATATTATCAACTTGATGTAAATACATAACCATAATCACCATCACCCAACACTTACCCTTCATTACAGAATTAGAGAGATGTAAATAACAAATTATGAAATTGTACTCAAGTGATTTGTTAAATTTTTGACTGTTTAAGTTGGGTTACTTTTTCTAATTTTATTATAATATTACATGAGTTACTACAGCTAAGGTGGCAAAGTATATTTCTGAAGCCTTAAACTATTGTCTAGCTCAGAGTATTCGCAGCCGTAGCTCACTTGTGATACCAGTGATCTTCTGTGACACTGGGACTTCATACATTCTGGAGAGAATTCTATTTCTTCTCTAAACACTATCTTCATACTAGAAAAACCTTACGCTACAATACTGTTGTATGGATCTGAAGCATAAAGAGCAACTAAACCGATGAACAGAAAGTTACACATTTTCATAATTGCGTGCTGGCGCAGAATAAAGCGTTTCTTTTTCTTATTTTCTACTTCTTTTTTCTTTCGATCTTCATTAAATTCGAGTTCTCTCTGTGTGCCCGTTTGTATTTGGGGTGAGTTCCAAGGCAGTTTTGCACACACAAAGAGCTACACTAACTCAGCAGTCTCAACGTTGATAAAACATACTAGGCCTGCTAGTTGGCGTGTGATGCAGTGTCACGAGTTGGATGTTGCTCTAACTTTGAAGAGAAAATAACAAATGAAAAATGGTATGACGCGATGACGCATGTCTAACTGATGGAAAGAAGTAAACAAACAGAGATTAAAGAGTCGGTAAAGAAAGACACTGATGTTAGATAGGATATATGCTCAGGAAAGGAAAAAGGTAAAGGAACCCGTTACACGCCCATTGAGGCATATTGGGAATATGGTGTTAGGCCCATATTTTCTTGACCATCGGCACCCTAGGGTGATGTGGTCAGCATCACGCCGGCCGCCTTAACCTTCCCAGAGTTGCTCTGGTACCCAATAGGGGCTGGGTCGACCCAGGAGCCGTTTGGGGCCTAAAAAAAATCCCACCTCTTCTGAGGATCGAACCATAGACCACTGAGCTAGGAAGCCAGTGCACTAACCACTATGCTACCGCGGCTCCCATGCTCAGGAAAGCAACTGATAGAATTACACGTCATTGCTTGTTCTGGAAGTCTGGAGGAAAGAGACGCAGACGAAGACACAACAAGTAGTGGGGAAGGGAATTTAGTACAGAAATCCTGCTATCCTGGTGGCACCCTGGCCCATGTACACTGGTTCAGGATACCAGTGACAATATTAGTAATATTAATAACAATAGCAATACTACTTAAGAAAAACAAACCAAACCAAAAATAATTGACAACAAAAAACTAACAAACCATTAAAAAAAAAAAATAATGAACCGCACATTTAAAAATAAATACTGATAGCTCATAAAATAAGGAACAACAATAAAGTAACAAAAATCACGACTTAAAAACAACAAATTCTAATATAAATTGACACCATCAATACAAATCAATTGCAAAAGACAATAGGAATCTGAAGATACCACAGAACTGAAAAAAAAATGACATTAAACCAACAATTATAACCAACAATTAGGCTGAACTGGGTAGACCAAGATGGTGAACGAGCAGAGACAATAACGGTCAGCTGTTACTAGCCCTCTCTCCATCCATCACCTTTATAAAAAAAAATTACTACATATTTATAGGAAATACAGAAGACAGTTAGAGCTTAATCGGGTTGCTCACGACATTACAGCTTTGCTCCTACGTGATAAAGGCTGTGATCCATAAAATGTTGAAGGGTAAGGATGATAGTTATTACGTCCAGCTTCATCATGACTCATGTAGTCTTTATAAATATTACCAGAGCAGCCTATTGTTGGTGTATTATATTGTCTCTAAAAATGTTCCCATAGCAGATGCTGCCGTAGGCAAGTTAAATGTTAGAGACTTCACTTTACTAACGTCCAACATCGAGAGGCGGGGTGAACATTACCATCATTAAAAATATCATATTATCAATAAAAGCAACGGCAACACCACATTTAATATCAATATCACTACAGACAACATAATTACTACCACCCATATCATCATTACTACCAAACAAATCTAAATAAATGCAACATACATCATTATTATCATCAAGAACATCATCTTCTCTACCACAAACCTTACGATTATCACCACTAACATTACGATTACCATCACAAAAATCACAGTTACTACGAAAAGAAGTTATCATTAGCGATTTCGACATTAACTTTACAACTACAGTCATCACCATTACCACTAAGACCATTGTCAAAACGTTAACAACTGAATTAACTATAATATTTACAGTACTTGTAGTTTAATTGCAGTACATTAAAATAAATGGGTAAATTAAATTAAAATGGATGTGTATATTATTTTATAAATATGATACACTAACCTTGATTTCTATACCGAATTTTTGCTTGAAATGTACTCTCCTTTTCATATGGGGTGTCGACCACTTGTGACGTTACGCAATTTTTGTCATTTTAAAACCCCCTTCCCCTCTTTGTCACACTTCGTCACAAACACCCTGACTCTTTTCTCCCCGACGTGCACCAACAATCCAATTAAGGCATGCCGATCGCGCGCAAATAGATTAAAACTATACAACCGCGGTAGATTACAAGATCGTGTGTAAGGCAATAATACTATGTTAACAAGATACAAGTATCTCAAGCAAGCAAGATAGTAGTTTAACTATCGAACATTTTAGAATAGTTAACTTAAATTCATCTAGGTAACAATTATTACAAATTGCTTATATCTTATTTCACATCTGCTCATATTTTGATTACATTTAAAGTGTTAACATTACATTTTTGGGCGGTATACATTTGTGTACATTGCATTGCATGTTTAGTGTGGCTAGACGTTCTATTTCAGGTTATTAATACAATAATTGTTACAGGTATTTCACTAACAATAACACTTACAGGTCCAGTAACATGCAGCAGCAGCAGCAGCCAAATCTGGGCGTTGACCCGAACGTCGCTGTCATGCAGCAAGTAGTCAGAACCCTGTCAACCATGGAAGGTAATGCTAGGTTTCAAAACATTCGTTGCAGAGTCCGACACGCAAATACTTACACTCAGGGTACATACTATGTGAGTAGGGTGAATAGGTCTCACCAGACGAGAGTGTCAAATGTTATACGGCTAAAGAGTAGAACAGTAGCAATGGGGCTACGACGCCGAAACATTGGCATAGCTTATACAAAAGGAGGCATAGAATAACCAAGAGGAATAACACTACAGCAAGAACGGTACATGACAAACATCATCTGTCTGTCGTGTGATGTTATATCGTCAAGATTTGTTTTAACATAGCATCATCAACACCTAGCTGCCCACTGCGGGACAGTGAGACGAGTCCCACTATTCGACAAGTACTATCAACACTAACATCATCCGCTATACCCACATAATGATAATAAAATAAATAATGTTAACGTTCACATCGGCACTAATAATTTCACCTCGCTAAACTTTTGTTTGTGATCTCATCGGACTGTTGTCGGGATGGTGTAAACTTGCTATTGTATTTTTTTTAAACATCAAATTTTAATCAACAGTACAGTTTATTTACTCTGTATTTTGTTTTTAAGACGTGTATTACATTATAGGAAACCTGGTGATAGCAATACAGGGAAATCCTTGTTCTGGAGCCCCCAGAGAAAGAAAGTCAAGTAACAACAAAAACCTAAAGAAGAGAGCTGGAGACAGAAGTGAAAATGATGAAGACATGGACAGAACTTGAGCTGATGACACGTGACAGGAAGATATGGACAGGACTTGAGCTGATGACACATGACAGGAAGACTTGGACAGAACTTGAGCTGATGACACATGACAGGAAGACATGGACAGAACTTGAGCTGATGACACGTGACAGGAAGACTGTAACACGCTGTTTCTTGATTGGTAGTATAATGCAGAAGCGTAAATGTTGGTCATACCATAAATGTTGAGTATAAATGTCGCTGGATGAGTGAACGCTGTCAATCTATCAAGGTGGAAGCTGCTGTACAATATTTCTTGTAACTCAAACGCCACACAGGCTATCCTAAATATTGTAGGCCCTGATTGGCCGCCATAATGTTGGCATTCATTTCTTGACTTCAAAGTGTTGATGTGTTATAGTAGTGGTGCGTGAGTAGACATCAAAGAGTGCGAATGGGTGTGTAAAGGTTCGTGGAAGACAGGCAGCTACATGACAACACACTCTTGTACCACAATGTAGAAATTCATGGAGCTTGGCAACACCTCTGACGTTTTCAAGACTTTAACACAGTACGACTACAAGGTACGCCGACATCAATATAAATAGTCATTTGACAAAACTCAGGACATCGTAAACATGACAACAGTTCAATACAGTTTGCATCAACAGTTCATCAGTAAGCTGTGCATCTATGATGCTGACCTCAATCTATCTCTCTTTCTTCAGCTATAGCAAAAATACCCCGCATTGCCAGCGGGTCTTCAAATATATGAATTTAGTTCCGCTCTACTCTGACACCAGCAAGTCAGATACATTTTCTAGTATACAGCAGGCCGCACAATATGGCGGGCCTCTAAATACAATGGCCTCTGTGGTATTCCTTTAGCAACAAGGTATAAAATTCTTCGGGCATTCACCGACCCGATACATACAATGACAGCATAATTTGTGAGCTCAAGTTCTAGTATTCTCAATGGACTCTTTCCCGCCCAGGGAAAAGTCACAAAGCTGGTAACAAATGTTATTCATGATTCTGGCAATAGAGAAAATGATTTGAAGGATAATTTACCTTGACATCTCTTCAGAATAAACACCAAAAACTCACTCGCCTCCTAGGCGCATAGAATAAAACATGGGGAAACAATCTTTAGACATCTTGGTCACACACAGAGGACTTTCATTCCCCTGGCATAAAGCCAGATCGAAGACGCCAACACGTCTTGACCGTTTGAAAACCACAGCTCGAATCCTTAACAAAATGTCTTTCTTAACGCGCCACAAAACTTGCGCATGCGTCGTGAGACGCAAGGCCCCTGAGCTAGACTCAGGTGGGCGATCTGAAAACATTCTAGGAAAAGCTGACCATTCAAGCCATATATGGTCAGGTAACAAGACATCGGTTCTAAAATTTGATCGCTTGGTTAAAAAACAAGTGGGATAACAACCCCTGTTGACTTCAACCAAAGTAAAAAATGAGTAACTCCCCTTTGATCAAGAATCTAACAAATAATGTCTCCAAGCTAAACAGGTATATTTAACAGGTTATAAACTCAGCGAAACTGTCCGCAACAAAGACATGGACAGAACTTGAGCTGATGACACATGACAAGAAGACATGGACAGAACTTGAGCTGATGACACATGACAGGAAGACTTGGACAGAACTTGAGCTGATGACACGTGACAGGAAGACATGGACAGAACTTGAGCTGATGACACATGACAGGAAGACATGGACAGAACTTGAGCTGATGACACGTGACAGGAAGACTTGGACAGAACTTGAGCTGATGATACATGACAGGAAGACATGGACAGAACTTGAGCTGATGACACATGACAGGAAGACTTGGACAGAACTTGAGCTGATGACACATGACAGGAAGACATGGACAGAACTTGAGCTGATGACACATGACAGGAAGATTTGGACAGAACTTGAGCTGATGACACATGTCAGGAAGACATGGACAGAACTTGAGCTGATGACACATGACAGGAAGACTTGGACAGAACTTGAGCTGATGACACATGACAGGAAGACATGGACAGAACTTGAGCTGATGACACATGACAGGAAGACTTGTGTCGTAGATTTTGGATAGGCGATTAAGATAGATTCTGTTCCCGTCTGAATAGAACTGAAAAAGGTAGTAACTCAGTGAGAGATAAGGTAAAGAAATAGATTTTCACGAGTGAAATGGTGAAAAAGGTAGAGTCTGTCCCTGGATTGAGAAGATTCTCTAGTCCAGCCTATCTTGCGACTGAAATTTGTTTACCAGACAGTTTACCTTTCGGTATATATTAACATATATACTATAAACACTCACATACACACACACAGATAAGTGACGACAACTTGACGCACAAACGTGAAAACTATAGTAATGGTGTAGGGATATTGGGCCGAGCTGACCAACACAGGTAATTAAGTTTTTATGTTAAGTTTATTTATCATAAAGAAAACTTCACAACATACAGTATCAAATATCAAATATAAAAATCATAGGTTGCAGAAATAATAAAGAACTAGACACATAAGTGCAATTCCCTCTGTTGAGACAAGATACCGTTAGAAGAAGTTATTAACCCCCAAAAGGTCAAAAGATTAGCAATATGGTATAGAATTTGACTATACTGTAAAGAACAGAGTTTCTAATTAATCTATCCTGGAATAAACAGTATTAGCAAACATTAAGGAAAGGAAAAAAACCAAAGTGAGTACAATGATTATACAATAGAAGAATTATTCACTCCTTCTTTCTCTCGCTTCAGACAAACTGTGGCCACATTTTCAGTCTATCTTACCTAAGTTGATTTACAGCCTCAGGAACACATCTTCATGGTACAGACAGCAAATCCAGTGTTGGGTTTGTTTTGGTAAAGTAAGCCCCAGCTCCTCCAAGTTTGATTAATCCTGTTATTTGGGGAACGCTTACTTTGTTACTGTTACTCGGATCTGTGTAGTTCACATCAATTAGTCCAGGTAGGAAAATACTTTTTTACAGCCGATAGGATAGTCTGGCGCTCTCTCTTCCAAACCTCTACACCTCACGGTAGAAGGGGAACGACTAAGTAAGTAAGTAAGGAAAATACTTAAGATATCTAGTGTTCACAGTGTCATTAGCTTGTAATTCCAATACTTTAAGAGAATGTCAGGTATGTAAATCTCTAGGGATAACATTCCTCGCCACAACACAGTGGTCGGTAATCGGGAAATGTTAATGTTGTTAGTTTCGCCACAACGGGCTGAATGTACATGAAAAAATGGGAAACGAATCTGGATAGCTATAGGTCCAGTTACAATTATTCTTATTCTTATATGGGTGTACCCTCTCTCTCTCTCTCTCTCTCTCTCTCTCTCTCTCTCTCTCTCTCTCTCTCTCTCTCTCTCTCTGGGTGTGAAACAAGAGGGCCGAACAGGTCAACCTTGAAGACCCGCTATTGAATAAGAAAGTTTGTTTGGCGTATATTGGATTTAGACTTAGACCGTTTTCTCAGATTTAAATTAGGCCGCTGGTAGGTTTGGTTTTGTGTTCTGTACGCAACACAGAAATTTAAAACTATCTCCAATTGAAATCTAAAGTAATTCCACTAGTACAATGGTCTAGAAATCGAAGCTAGATGTTCTGAAAATTTTGTGGCTACTTGATAAATTATTTTAAAAGCTGGGCTATATATATGAAATTTGTCTTAATTCGCTAGCTCTTGCGAGATATCACGCCTTGTCCGTATTTTTGGGGACAACTGCGGTCGATTCCTGAATCAAAGCTTATTTTCAGGCTTTAGCCGACCGAATAAATCTTCGCTAGCGAGAATTGTCTTTTGATCTCGTTCGCACCACTGTAGCTGATTACTGGCCCTGGGGATCACGAACGACCCTTGGGGGGTAACTGTAATTATCTCCCCTTTCTTGCATTCGCTTAATTCCCCCTGACAACTGTACTACCGAAAGTACGATTTTACTTATCGCCCCTTGGTTCTACCATTAGACGATTCATTCTCTGATCTGTCACTATTCCAACGATTGCCCAATCGTTCGCGTGATAATACATTTAACGGCTCTTACTCGCTAGCTGTTTACCTGTCTCGTCGTGGACTAGTTAATAGGTATTGTATGTAAACATTCCTAGTGCTTGTAAGACAAAGAGAAACGAAAAAATAGGCATTGCTATAATTATGAGTATGACAGATATTAGAAGTACAGGGGTTCTGCGTTAACCAACCGTGCATATTAATAAGCAAGCAAAGGTGGAAAACCAGGTGGAAGCAAAAACGTGTGGATTCATGTAATATATTTACATAACTCTGTCACAACTTGGTATGTGTTTGTTGAAGGTCTATGTTCCTTTGGGAGCTGAAGAGTTTTGATTGATTGACTTCATATATATATATATATATATATATATATATATATATATATATATATATATATATATATATATATATATATATATATATATATATATATATATATATATATATATATATATATATATGCGTGTGTGCGCGAGCGCGCGTGTGTGTGTGACGATCAGTTTTTGTGAGCAGTTGTTGGAAAGGTGCTCCACTGGGAGAAACACTGGTTTTGATATACAGGTATGACTTGTGATTAGGCTGGTATGTTTACGTGTGATCATATTTGTGTGCAGCCCACATGAGTTGATGTGAGCTGTTCGTGTCTAAACAAGGGGATATGTTTACAGAGTGAGTAAATGTCAGACAATGCTGGGTGAGTTGTGGCGAGTAGTAGAAGGACAGTTTGACGAGGGACTTTGCCGAATGAAGTTAGATGGTGTAATTATGTTGTTGAGACACTAGGTTAAATGTGGAGAAGGTAAATTAATATGAAACAAAAATAAAGTTATTTCATCAGGCACTCGTAAGAAATAAAGAAGTAGAACACTAGACAACAGAAAAAAACAGACATGAGTGGCTTACCCAGGGTTTGAACACTGGACCTTCCGTGCGACAACCCCGCCTAGCTATGCAAGCGAATCACACTATCCTCCCTGCCATCTACGCATCACCAAAAAATGATGCTTTGATGACAGGTCAATAGTGCGATCCGAAAGACATAACACCGGAAGTCCACCATGGGCAGTACGGCCTATTAATGACGCAATCACAATGTCTTGTAAAAAGGTAGCCCTATAGCAGATACTGTAAATTGTTGCAATATGCTTATTGTCACAATGTTATTTGCGCATAAATGGGCGCTGAACTTAACTGAGAGATATTGTAAGATTTTTAATAAGCACACTTTGTGCACTATTATTGAACATAGAGGCCAAGGTCTTAATGTATTAACCACTCGATTTGTAGATTGGTTTATGACGTTTGCTTTTTGGTGGGTCCTTAGTGATGACGTAGATTGGTAAATAACTTAAAAATGGAGGACCATCGCCTTGTCAATGGTCAGACACATTATTGTACAGTCCGGTTTTATATTATAGCTTCGGAAGGAAGCCTATGCTAGGACTGGTATTAAGGAATGAAGTATAATATTCAACCTTACGTGGACGTGGAAGTAATACACCGTAAAAACCGGAGTCAAAATCTTCCATTGTCACCGCAGTGTTTGAAGTTATTCTGGACCACAGAAATCCAGCATTGAAATAGTAGTTGACTATATATTGCATGTATTATGAACAAATTCGATGACCTGATGACCGGACGTAGAACCACATTTTACCATTTAATCATCATTGGAAAATAAACCTCTGTTTGAGTTAAAAAAAACACCTCAGCTTGTATGGTCCGTTAAAGTAGAGGTTGGCTGTTGCAGGTTGTTCTTCCCTTTTGAACCAGTGAGAAAAACAGGGACGATTAAGTGTTGCTACACACTCACGTTTTGGCATTCGCGTCTTATCACTGTACTTTCATCAGTGATATAAACAAAATTGGGAAGAACTTAACCGCTATTGGTGGACATTTTAACATGACTCTAACGGTTGTTGAAAGCAGACATCAAAGCGGTACGGGATCTTAACATGGTGGCCATACTTCCCGTTCTAGAAGATTTAGATATTTGAGCTCAATTGATTGCCACGTATTTTGGAACACTGACACCTGTTGCATGCTCAAGAAATCGATCGTTATTTGAAATTCGTAACCTTGACTGGGAAGGTCAACGTGCTTGGGATGTACAGACGCAAGTCAACAGAGAAGTATCATAGTTGTACTAGGAAATGATTGCAACAGTTGTCAATTTCCATTTTCAAGTCCTGCTGTGTACCTGCGGAGGTTAAAGTGAATGACGTCATTCGGTAACGAGTACTTCCAACCAGAGGAAATTACTGTGGCTGTTTGGATCCAGTTGTATGAAAATCATAACCCATGTTGGATCGAATGCTTTACGAGGAGGATTGGGATCCCCGCAGATAAGTAGACATTGTATTGTGGTATCAGTATACTAATTATATTAGCGAGCACCTTTCTTTTGTCACTTTTACTCGTAATATACTTCTTCATCGTAGGTGTCCTGGGGTGTTTTCCTAGGTTGATTTTGGGTGGATGAATTGCAAAAACTTATAGCAAGTTTCTTTGAGGCTACTGGAATGGTGTAGATTCTTGGGGTCACTCTGTGGTTCTTTACGATATTATCTTTTCTTTAATTGTTTATGTGCGGTGATTGTCATTGCTAATGTGTATATTTCTATGTAATTGATTCTCTTCATTGATCATTCTATGTTTTCAGTAGTAATATTATCTTGTATAATTTCTTAGTTGATTGATTTATAGCTGCATATTTTATTAAATAAAAGATGATTAATCTCCAATAATGAGTATCGATAAGGTTTCGAATATAGCATAATAATTGGAATACTACAGTTTATTTGATGAGATAAATATTAGAATTCAGATTCTGAAATGTCGACGGCGGAGTACTTCATCAAACAGGGTAAAATTCTTGGGTTATCAGGAGATAAATTACAAGAGTTTGCTCAAACAGAATATAAAGAGGCGCAGGAAAGAGAGAAACGTCAGTTAGAATTAAAAGATAGAGAATTAGCCAACCAGGAACGTATGAAACGGTTGGAAATGGAAGATAATGAGAAAAGGTGGCAAGACGAAGAGAAAAGGAGGCAAGACGAAGAGAAAAGGAGGCAAGACGAAGAGAGAATGAAACTCTTGGAGATGGAAGAGAATGAGAAAAGGAGACAATATGAATTTACACTTGAGGGAGAAAAACGAGCACATGAAGAGAGAATGTTGCAGTTAGAAATTGAAAGACAGAAGTTGCAAAATGGAAATGCTACTAGTCAATCACACACTCAGAATGATGGTCAAAAAGGTGACATTAAAATCCATTTGCCCATGTTTAAACCAGGGGTCGACGATATAACGTTCTTCTTGTCAAGATTTCAATTGGTATGCACAGAATATAAAATTGATAAAAGTATGTGGTGTAGCAAACTGATGAATTTTTTATCAGGAGAGGCGTTAAGTGCAGTCGCTTCGTTAGAAGGCGATAGTCAAAACTATGAGGAAGCTAGAGCTACGCTATAAAAAAAATATCAGCTTACAGCTGAAGGTTATAGAAGGCGTTTTAAAGAGTTGTTGCCGGAAACAGGAAAAGAGTTCTCACAATTCATTTCGGATATTCGTTTAACTTTTAATCGTTGGATCGAACTTGAAAAGGTGCAACGGAAATTTGAAGATCTGGCAGATTTAATATTACGGGATAAGGTATTATCCTCAGTAAGTGATAAGTTTTTGGCGTTTTTACAGGAGCGGAATCCTAAATCGTTATCGGAAGTTGAGACCCTAGGGCGTCAGTTTTCAGTTGCTCATCCGAACTTGAATGTCAGAAACACTAAATTACATGAATCGTTACAGTCAGCGGGTGTTGCTACTGTAAATAACAGACAAGGAAAATTTAGATCGAATAGTGGTGACAGAGATAGGTTTCGTCATAGAAGTGCCAGTTCAGATCGAAATAATAATTATCAAAGAAATTTTTCTCATTTCGAAGGTGGAAATAGAAATGATTCACCAGCTGGCAGAAGATGGAATAACAATCATTTTGGAACTGGTCAACAGGTTGATTTGGGAAACAGAGACAGAATGAATTGGCAACGAAACACTCCTAACTTTTACAGTTACAATAAAGCACATTACTCGCAGAATAATAATAGACATTTGTATAACAATAGACAACAAAATGACAGGGCATTTCGGTCAAATAGTTATAATCGATCTGCTTACCATGGTAATTCCGTTCAAATGTCGGAAAACAATGTCGCAGATAACAATAATACTGTTAATCAAGCAAATGCATGTGCGTCATTTGATTTTAATAATGCTGAAACATGTTTGGAATGCAAGAATCTATTTCAGCCTGATGTGGTATCCAGACTGAGATGTGGACACCCATTGCCGGCGTTACCTGCTATGTCAGCTCATGAAGGAACCGGGTCTTTAGAGTTTCACAAGGGCTTACTTAATGGCATGCCAGTAACTTTATTAAAGGATTCAGGTTGCACGACGGTAGGCGTGCGACAATGTTTGGTTGATCCTTCTTCTTGTACAGGCACATGGGTTAAGTGCATTACGTTTGGTGGTAGAATTGAGAAATTTCAAACTGCTGTGGTTCATATCGCAACGCCATTTTTTACGGGACAAATAAAAGTATGTTTGTTGCCGAATCCAGTTTGCGATTTGGTTCTTGGTCACATTCACGGTTTTAAAGAGTGTACTCGTGAGCAAATAAATGATTGGGAACGAGAACACGTACACAGGGCTAATGTTGTGGTTACTCGAGCACAGGAACATGCTCAACAAAATGTTGTACCATTGGGTAATGATGAATTGGGGCATAGCAACATTAGCAAAGAAGCTTTTGCTACATTGCAGAAAAATGATGATTCACTAAAGAAATTTTTTAATTTCGTACAAATTAATACTACAAATGATATTAATTGTCACAAGCAATGGTATGCTATCGTCAATAACATATTAGTGAGACAATTCCGAGATGGGAAGTCCTTTGATACTGTGACTCAAATAATGGTACCTAAAACAATGAGGGCTTATATTTTAAGTCATGCTCATGATTCACGTTGTTCAGGTCATTTGGGTTACTCGAGAACAAGGGCTAGAGTGCTTGCATCATTTTTCTGGCCTGGTATATCAAAAGACATTTCGATGTATTGCCGTTCTTGTTTTATATGTCAGGAGGTTAAGTCTAGAGGGGCACATCATGTAGGTCCCATTCAAGCAGCCGATATTCCGGTGCGTCCGTTTGAGAAGATGGCCGTGGACATTATTGGCCCACTTCCTATAATGTCATCGAGAGGACATAGATATGTTTTAACCTGCATAGATATGTGTACGCGTTGGCCGGAAGCTATACCCCTAAAAAATATTGCTACTCAAGATGTGGCTGAAGCTTTGTTTCAAATATTTTCCAGAATCGGTTTTCCGAGAAAACTGTTGTCAGATAGGGGCTCTCAATTTGTTTCCGGTACTATGACTGAGGTGATGAAAATGTTTCACATAGATAGATCACTTAGCAGTGTCTATCACGCCGCCACGAATGGTATGGTGGAGCGTCTCAATAGGTCGATAAAACAAATGTTGGGTAAGATTACTATTGATTTTCCTAAAGAGTGGGACCGAGTTTTACCTGCGGTACTTTTCGCATATCGCGAAATACCGAATGAGCATACTGGTTTCAGTCCATTTCAACTTGTGTTTGGGGCTCAACCCAGAGGTCCATTATCTTTGATTAAAGATTTGTTAATCGATTCTGATTTGTCTCAAGAGACAGTATCGTCATACGAGTATGTTGTCAATCTCAGACAAAGAATCATGGATGCATGTCAGTTAGCGACATCTGCATCAGAGAGAGCTAAAGAGAAAGCTCGGGTGTTGCAAAATCATTCAAGACATCTTCGGCATCTTGTACCAGGTGACGAAGCATTTGTTCTCTTACCTAGTAAGCAGAATAGACTACTTATAACTTGGTGTGGTCCTTTCAAAATTCTGTCCAGAATTTCGGATGTAGATTACGTACTTGATGTCAATGGGAAAAGGAAAATATTTCACATTAACATGTTGAAAGAATTCCACGCAAGACCTGAACATCTTCAGGCAGTATTTCATGCTGTCGAGGACATAGTCTCGCGTCCAATTGGGTGGTCTTCATTATCAGTGATTCAGGAAGAATCAGCGTTTCCTGAAGTATCTATGAATTTTCCTAACATACCAGTACATTCTACAGAAACTTGGAAAGATGTGACGATATGTCAAGATTTATCGTTGGATAGCAAAACACAGGTGTCTGACTTATTACATTCCTTTAATGATGTACTTTCAGATATTCCAGGTAAAGCAAATGTAATCATACATGATATACATTTAAATGATGAAACGCCCATTAGAGTACGTCCATACCCTATACCTTTACATTTTCAGGACAAAGTGAACAAAGAAATAGATGACATGATTAGGTTAGGGATAATCAGTCCTTCTCAAAGTAATTTTGCTTTTCCTATGGTGGTAATTCGAAAAAAAGATAATGAGATACGACTCTGCATTGATTTCAGAAAATTAAATAAAGTAACAAAATTTGATGCCGAACCATTACCATTATTGGAGGATTTCTTACCAAAATTGTCAAAGGCAATATACTTTAGTAAATTTGATTTAGCCAAGGGTTATTGGCAAGTTCCGTTGGCGGATAGATGTAAACAGTTCACAGCTTTTTCTACTCCTCGGGGGTTGTTCCATTTCAATGTCATGTGTTTCGGACTAATGAACGCACCTGCGTCCTTCACTAGAATGATGAGAATGCTGTTCTCTCATAGGCAAGATGTTATTACTTATATAGATGATATTTGTCTATTTAGCAATACGTGGGATGAACACTTTGTTGGTCTACATTCACTTTTATCTACTCTTAGATCTGCTGGGTTATCTGCTAGACCATCTAAGGTGTATATTGGATTCTCTGAGATTACGTTTCTAGGTCATAGGATTGGTCATGGGAATCTTCAACCTTTGGAGCAGAATGTTTCCAAGATTCTAAATCTTTCCATTCCTAGAACAAAAAAACAAGTCCGTAGTGTGTTAGGACTAGTGCAATATTATGGTAAATTTATTCCTAATTTATCTTCAATTACATCAGATCTATCCACTCTACTTAGGAAAGGGGCTCCTAATGTAATTAGGTGGACTCCAGAATGCAATGCTGCTTTTCTTAAAATTAAAGATTTGTTTTCATCCCCACCGATTTTAAAACTACCCAGGCTTAATAATCTTTATACTCTTCGAACAGACGCTTCGTCCAAAGGCGTTGGTGCTGTGTTGCTTCAACAATTTGATGGACATCTGCATCCGATCACGTACATTTCGAGAAAATTAAACAAGGCGGAAATGAATTATTCGGTGTTGGAAAAAGAACTTCTCGCCGTGGTATGGGCAGTAACCAAATTAGAGAAGTATTTGTTGGGTGTATGTTTCGTAATACAGTCAGATCAGAAGGCTTTGGCGTATTTAAAGACAAAAAACCACAAATGCGCCCGAGCAGCCCGTTATTCGATTCTGATGCAGCCGTATAATTATACGATTCAAGCAATTCGGGGGTCTGACAATGTGGTGGCAGACGTACTGTCGAGGTGCCCTCAGGAAGACAGTACACAAGTTTTTAATGACAGTTAATGCATGGTCAACAGTAGTGTTGATGTAATTGGGACATTGAATTTAATTGGTTTTACCCAGAACACACTTTAATGTTTAGGGGGTAACGTGCACATATAGTGTATATAATACTGTACTGCAATGATATTCAAAAGCAAAAAAAAAAAAAAAAAATTTTTGCGTGTATATTATCTAGAGGTTCCTAGGGGCATTGAAATAGGTAATTTGAGGACCAATTTATGCTTATACTTGCGATCGTTTGGGTTTATATCATGAATAAACATATATGGGACTGACTCTTCATTGGTGAGGTACATATTATTGTAATCTTTATCCTATGGGTAGATAATCCTATTAGATGTAATTATATTAGGTGAGTTTTGGGTCTAGTATTATTGATTAGTTTAGAGGTAATAGAGGGCGGTGTTGTTTTTTTCCGTAATTTTTGTTATTATGATTATTTCTTCCTACGTGGATTTTATTCACATGACTTGTTTATCACCGTTTCATCTCATCGACGACTGACTGATAATTTTATGAGACAATTAACTGACTTAGACGTATTGAGACTTAGGATAGTATTATGCTGGTATTTTTATTATTATTACCAATAGATTTTTGAAGAAAAAAAAGAAACTGCGTTTTTTTTTCTTACAGGTGGTAGAGGGTAATTGTTGCAATATGCTTATTGTCACAATGTTATTTGCGCATAAATGGGCGCTGAACTTAACTGAGAGATATTGTAAGATTTTTAATAAGCACACTTGTGTGCACTATTATTGAACATAGAGGCCAAGGTCTTAATGTATTAACCACTCGATTTGTAGATTGGTTTATGACGTTTGCTTTTTGGTGGGTCCTTAGTGATGACGTAGATTGGTAAATAACTTAAAAATGGAGGACCATCGCCTTGTCAATGGTCAGACACATTATTGTACAGTCCGGTTTTATATTATAGCTTCGGAAGGAAGCCTATGCTAGGACTGGTATTAAGGAATGAAGTATAATATTCAACCTTACGTGGACGTGGAAGTAATACACCGTAAAAACCGGAGTCAAAATCTTCCATTGTCACCGCATGTCGCAGATTGAAGATAATTTGTCTATTTGAAATTTTCTGTCCATCCTGCATATTGCTTTATTTTCTGTATATCCTAAGTTTCTGAAAAAAATGTTTCTCACGCACTTGCCTTTTCCCCACCTTAACCCAGGTGAAGATACGGTCAACCAGCGTTCACGTTCGTTAGGAATTTCCAGACTCGTCTGTCTAGAAATTTATGGCCTGTCTTCTTCCTCATTGTTAATACTTCTGAGCTCGGAACCACAGCACGTACTAGTGACATTCTATATGCAAACTAATTTGCAGCGAGACTTTTGCTATCGTGGGAACGGTTAAAATGTAGCGGGTAAATCGAAAATAATTCTTTCTTTCTTTCTGTCTTTAAGAAACTAGTTTAGACTTCACTTGGTGATAGCATACTGTAAGAGAGAGACGCACGTCTTAGCCTTGTAAAGAAAAAAACTATGCATAGGGAGACTTGAGTTAAGCACACATAGTGCCCTCTAGTTTAACTTAACAGACTAAAATTCCGGAGCGGATTTACGCAGTGCAAGTCTTGTCTCGTATTGCTGAAAAGAGGTTACCTTTGGCCAGTGGCCATATAGTCCTCGTCCACCAGTCACAATAATTCCCTTCAATTATTTCAATCATTTCAATTACTTCAATTACTGCAATTATTGCAACGATTCTCAACACCAGATATTACCCTTAACAACCATCACCCTACCATACTCCACCCATTTTAACCCTTCATCCCACATTTGGAAGCAAATTCGTTATCTGTGGATATCGCATCAACTGTGGATACGTTACACCTTTCTTGGATTTATAAAATCGTGTTCAGATTCTGTGCCCTTTGTGGATACCTTATTCGAACAGTGAAGTCGTTACCCCAATCTTGGATTTATACCATCGGGTTCAGATTATGTGCCCCTTTGTGGATACCTTATTCGAACAGTGAAGTTAATTTCAAGCATTGGATTACGATATATTTTCCCAAGAGAACCCCAGGATATAAGTTGTTTCCAACATTCACACCAAAGGAACAAAGGAACAAACATTCATTTACACACAAACAGTATTTCACCTATTTTCCAGCAAAAGCCTATCAGGCCTGCCGGGAACTTTACTAATACAATTCATTCTTAATCCTTGTTTTCACTATTGGTGTAATAATTTTTTTCTTCTTTAAAATCATCAAAATTGTTGTGAGTTTGTTTTCTCGTGATAATCTTTATTATTATGTGCTGTAAAATCCTTATTGATTTATTTACATTTCTAAATTGAAATAAATTGAGTTAACCTCGATAGGATTGTTCGTTCAGTTCAGACTACCAAATCCTCAATCTAACTTTACTTCTTTACCCTACTATTTGTGAGTGACACAGTGTGTGCAATAGAGTAATATTGTCGCCAGAGAAAACAAGAAGAGCTGTGTGTGTGGTTTTCTTAGTGAAGAACTCACTGACTCAGCCTGTGCCTTCTGCCTATCTCTCTTGCGCACCACTATCACACGTCCGTGTGCACTATTGTCCATCACGCCTATACAGCTGTCAAGCTTTACCTACTATAAATTATATTTTCATGCGACAATAATTGGGAATCTCGTCCTTGGATTTGAATTTCTGGATTCTTATTTCACAGTGACTATAGGGAATCTTGTCTTTAAATTGTTCTGCAGAAACTGTAAGGAATCTTGAACTATTAGTCTATACTGTGGACTATAATTTTATAACGCCCTAGACAACGACACTTCTGGTAGTATCTGAACAGAACAATTATAATTTTAAAGTAACAGAACGTTGCTGTCACTAATTTAATTCAGGGTTATATAATTACGTTAAATAGTTAACTAAGGTAATTAAGTGGTACATCTAACAGGCAGTAGAGTGTGTATGTGTGTGAGATATTGAAGGGAATTGTTTATACTTGAGTATTACTCAAGTGATGAGACCTTAATTCAGCAGAAATAAGGAATTGTCAAAAAAATCCAATTATACTAAACTTCCATTAATGAGCTACATTACTTCATAGAATTAATAGTACTCCCTGGGGCTTAGTAAATTGATTATCAGTTAGTTGTATTGGTTTGTTGTATTACAATACTTCATAGAAATATTAGTAATACCCAGAAACTAGTGTAACATACTGGGAGAGTGTAACAACCTGCACAGAAATATAGAAAATGACTGATTTACTAAAACTAAGGATGGGTCTTTTAAAATACACTAAAGAGGTTGGAATGAGTGAAGTAGAAGGTAATGCATTCATAGAGGCCGAAATAGAAAAACAAAGAGAAGAAAACGAAAGGATACGGGCTCATGAGTTCCGGCTCAAAGAACTAGAGGGTCAAAATCGTCCCGCTTCTCCCACTAACGCTTCATCACCTGACAACGCCTCTGCTGATCTAGCACTCAACTCACCTGCAATGACTTTCCCAATGGAAAAATTTTGCGAGCGAAATGAACAAATTGATCTGTTCCTGGATAGATATGAGCGAACTGCTTCATCGTATGGCCTGCCCAAAAGCATGTGGAATCTTAAACTTTCTCAAGGATTAAGAGGGACGGCTTACGAAGTTTTTACAAAATTAACCCCAGCAGAACAGAATGATTATGACGCTCTCAAGCAAGCACTGTTACGGCGTTTTCAGCTTACAGCCGACAATTACCGAAAGCGTTTTCGCCGATCTCACAAAGAAGGAGGAGAAACATTTGGCCAATTTGCTGCTAGGATTGAATCATATCTCGAAAAGTGGCGCGATTTGGGAAAATTTCCTAAGACTTACGAAGGATTACATGAACTCTTCCTGGTAGAGCAAATCAAGGAAACAATGTCACCAGAGATGAGAAAGTTCCTAGTGGAGCACGGGGCAGACCGACTCGAACCAATCCTTACGTTAGCAGAAAGGTTTCAAAATGCTATAGCAGAGACTCAAACCTTCAAACGGAAACCTGCTGAACTTCAACCTAAACCAATCACCCAGCCCACCCAAAATCAGCGATCACAGCGGCCCAGCCCGCACTTGGCGGCGTGTTTACAAGGAGACGCACCAGAACAGCGTCAAGACAGAACAAAATATGGTAAACCAGAACGGAATTCTGTAACGGATCAAATTATCGCAAACGGGAAATGTGTGCACTGTCTTTATGACACAGGATACAGTTTGACTGTATAATCGCTTCACATTTGGTCACACCTGAGCAGATAACCTCGGAGACAGTAGATCTGTGTGGAGCCGTGAAAGGAGACACTCCTATGACATTGAAAATAGCAAACGTTTATATTGATTCAAAATTTGTTAAAGGATGGATTCGAGCTGCCATTATGGAGAATCCAATCTATGACGTAATTCTTGGATGTCGCTATGTGTTCTTGGGGGAACCAAGAAAACCTCTGATAGCTGCAGCAGTAACTACAAGAGGTCAGGCGAGGACATAACAGGAACCAGGACCAGTGACAAACCTGCTACCACAGGAATTAAAGGATGCTCAACACAAGGATCCAACACTGGGACCATGTTTTAAGAAACTGCCACTTGCCAGTAACCCGTTGAAAAAGGGAAACTTTTATTCAAAATCGGGATTCCTATACCGTAGGTCGGGCAACACTGGACAAGAACATAGCCAGTTGGTTGTTCCAACTACTTATAGGTCACAAATTTTAGAGATGGGACACGCTCTTCCTTTTAGCGGCCACATGGGACAAAATGCTACCATGCAAAGAATAGCAGCGCACTATTACTGGCCTGGGATGAACATGGACATCATCCGATTTGTAAAATCCTGTGCGCAGTGCCAAAGGGTGGCACCAAGGCACTGGACACCCCCTGCCCCATTGGGGGAAATGCCTATTGTCGGTACGCCATTCCAAAGAGTAGCTGTAGATATAGTAGGCCCACTCTTAAGAACAAAGCGGAGAAATTGTTGTATTTTGACTCTAGTCGACACCTGTACTATGTGGTCAGAAGCAGTGGCGCTCCCTTCTTCTGATTCTGTGCATGTCGCAGAAGCGCTCGTTAGTATTTTCACAAGGCTCGGATTTCCACAGCAAATACTCACTGATAATGGATCGCAGTTTAGAGGACATCTGATGGAAGAAGTCTTTAAGATCTTCCGTACTCAGCATATTCACACCTCACCCTATAATCCACAAGCAAACGGACAGGTAGAGAGATATAACAGGACCCTCATCACCATGCTGCGAAAATTAGCACAAGAAAGACCAGAAAACTGGGACTTATTCTTGCCGGCTGCCTTATTTGCCTATAGGGAAGTGCCGCATGCCTCCACTGGTCTACCTCCTGCAACATTATTATTTGGACGGCCAATAAAGGGACCCCTGGAAGCATTGCTTAGGTCTTTAACCGACCAGAAAGCAGACGAATCTATTGTATCTGCATCAAAATATGTGCAAGAACTGAAGGAAAGGTTAAAGATAGGTTGGGAATTAGCCAACACTAACCTCCGACAAGCTCGTGCCAAGCATGCAAAACGGTACAATAAGACTGCGAAGGAAAGAGTACTAAAACCTGGAGAGAAAGTACTGCTGTTACTCCCAACAGGGAATAACAAACTTCAGATAGGATGGCAGGGACCATTTGAAGTACTCGAGAAAATCTCTCGAACAAACTACAAAATCTCCATACGAGGGAAGGAAAAGATTTATCATGTTAACTTACTTAAAAAGTACATGGAACGCCTCGCTGCTCCTCAAGCACATCTCCTGACCTTAGCGGTTGCAATGGAAGCGGATAATGACCCTCACGAATATGCTGAATACCCGCTAAAACAGGAAGAATCACACACGGATGTGAAGCTCTGTGAAACATTAACTGAATTGCAACAGCATGATGTCAAACAACTGTTAGCCGAATATTCAGAAGTGCTCACCGATAAACCGGGACTAACCAACCTCTTGGAGTTTGATATAAAAGTATTAGATCCTAAGCCTGTCAGGACTAAGATTTACCAAGTCCCATACGCTAAAGCCAACGCTTTACGCGAAGCTATTTTGCTAAGTGTCTATTCCTTCAGGGTCGAGTACATCCCAGGTCCTGAAAATGTAGGAGCCGATTTTGTAAGCAGACATTCAGTAGCGGAACTCGCTAGTGGTGGAGAAAATAATCTTCTAACGCCAGCAGATAAGAAACAATCTGAGGGAACCTCGGAAGAAGGAACAAAGAAGGAACTAATGGACGACACCGGGAATGATACACACTAGCCAAATTATCATCTCTCTCTGATTTAGTTGGGCAACTAACTTAAGTTCGGGGTATCTGTCGCAGATTGAAGATAATTTGTCTATTTGAAATTTTCTGTCCATCCTGCATATTGCTTTATTTTCTGTATATCCTAAGTTTCTGAAAAAAATGTTTCTCACGCACTTGCCTTTTCCCCACCTTAACCCAGGTGAAGATACGGTCAACCAGCGTTCACGTTCGTTAGGAATTTCCAGACTCGTCTGTCTAGAAATTTATGGCCTGTCTTCTTCCTCATTGTTAATACTTCTGAGCTCGGAACCACAGCACGTACTAGTGACATTCTATATGCAAACTAATTTGCAGCGAGACTTTTGCTATCGTGGGAACGGTTAAAATGTAGCGGGTAAATCGAAAATAATTCTTTCTTTCTTTCTGTCTTTAAGAAACTAGTTTAGACTTCACTTGGTGATAGCATACTGTAAGAGAGAGACGCACGTCTTAGCCTTGTAAAGAAAAAAACTATGCATAGGGAGACTTGAGTTAAGCACACATAGTGCCCTCTAGTTTAACTTAACAGACTAAAATTCCGGAGCGGATTTACGCAGTGCAAGTCTTGTCTCGTATTGCTGAAAAGAGGTTACCTTTGGCCAGTGGCCATATAGTCCTCGTCCACCAGTCACAATAATTCCCTTCAATTATTTCAATCATTTCAATCATTTCAATTATTTCAATCATTTCAATCATTTCAATTACTTCAATTACTGCAATTATTGCAACGATTCTCAACACCAGATATTACCCTTAACAACCATCACCCTACCATACTCCACCCATTTTAACCCTTCATCCCACATTTGGAAGCAAATTCGTTATCTGTGGATATCGCATCAACTGTGGATACGTTACACCTTTCTTGGATTTATAAAATCGTGTTCAGATTCTGTGCCCTTTGTGGATACCTTATTCGAACAGTGAAGTCGTTACCCCAATCTTGGATTTATACCATCGGGTTCAGATTATGTGCCCCTTTGTGGATACCTTATTCGAACAGTGAAGTTAATTTCAAGCATTGGATTACGATATATTTTCCCAAGAGAACCCCAGGATATAAGTTGTTTCTAACATTCACACCAAAGGAACAAAGGAACAAACATTCATTTACACACAAACAGTATTTCACCTATTTTCCAGCAAAAGCCTATCAGGCCTGCCGGGAACTTTACTAATACAATTCATTCTTAATCCTTGTTTTCACTATTGGTGTAATAATTTTTTTCTTCTTTAAAATCATCAAAATTGTTGTGAGTTTGTTTTCTCGTGATAATCTTTATTATTATGTGCTGTAAAATCCTTATTGATTTATTTACATTTCTAAATTGAAATAAATTGAGTTAACCTCGATAGGATTGTTCGTTCAGTTCAGACTACCAAATCCTCAATCTAACTTTACTTCTTTACCCTACTATTTGTGAGTGACACAGTGTGTGCAAAAGAGTAATATTGTCGCCAGAGAAAACAAGAAGAGCTGTGTGTGTGGTTTTCTTAGTGAAGAACTCACTGACTCAGCCTGTGCCTTCTGCCTATCTCTCTTGCGCACCACTATCACACGTCCGTGTGCACTATTGTCCATCACACCTATACAGCTGTCAAGCTTTACCTACTATAAATTATATTTTCATGCGACACCGCAGTGTTTGAAGTTATTCTGGACCACAGAAATCCAGCATTGAAATAGTTGTTGACTATATATTGCAGGTATTATGAACAAATTCGATGACCTGATGACCGGACGTAGAACCACATTTTACCATTTAATCATCATTGGAAAATAAACCTCTGTTTGAGTTAAAAAAACACCTCAGCTTTTATGGTCCGTTAAAGTAGAGGTTGGCTGTTGCAGGTTGTTCTTCCCTTTTGAACCAGTGAGAAAAACAGGGACGATTAAGTGTTGCTACACACTCACGTTTTGGCATTCGCGTCTTATCACTGTACTTTCATCAGTGATATAAACAAAATTGGGAAGAACTTAACCGCTATTGGTGGACATTTTAACATGACTCTAACGGTTGTTGAAAGCAGACATCAAAGCGGTACGGGATCTTAACATTATTGACGTTTAAAATATGAAGATTGACTCGACAGTTGTGGCATCATTACTAATACAGAGGGGAAACGAGAGAACTGTAAACAGTAAATAGATAAATGTTACACACATAAAGGTATGTTTCAGATACTCGTGAGAAATTAAGAAGTAGAAAACTAGACAACAGAAAAACAGCAGAAGGGAGTGGGTTACCGGAGAATCGAACGCAGGACCTTCCGAAAATGGGTGCATGCAAGAAGTGAGGTATCTGAGGAAAGTGGTTGAAGTAACAAGAAGAGACATGGTCCGCAACCAGACGATACGTCAAGGCCTTAAATCCAACCCCCTGCAGACCCAAGTAGAACAGTCCCAACTAAGATGGTTTGGCCATGTCTGCAGAATGGGAGAAGATCGGCTACCACAAGCATGGGAAACAAATAGCCAGGGATCCAGACCCCCAGGACGACCCAGAGTCCGCTGGAAGGACAACATTAGACAATCTTTGAAGGACCGAGGACTAGAATGGAACCAGGCCAGGAGGAAGACGGCCGATAGGGTAGTCTGTCGCTCTCTCTTCCAAACCTCTACACCTCACGGTGGAAGGGGAACGACTAAGTAAGTAAGTAAGCATGCCATGTACAGATTAGACAAACAAATATATTACGTTTCAGGTCCAGATACATACTACAAAGCATACTTGTAATTTAGTTATATAATGAAAAGCCGCTGTCTAAAGTGATTTACATTATAATTATACAACCATATTAATATTTGGAATGTAAAGTCTTATATTATTCTCTTTTTAACATTATTATATTCCAGAATCATTTGCTTAATTATTAAAAGTTGCATTGAAAACAGGAAACATTTAGATTGGAAATTACATATATTCACTAGATTTATAATAAGCTGCTAATTTCCCATTAAACTAAAAATGTATTTCACTTGGCGGTCAAAGCTTTCGGATTTTTCTGGCGCTTCATATCTTAAGAACTATCAGCATGCCAAATTTCTGACTTCTAGGTAGTTTAGAAGTGATCAAACAATTTAGTGCGGACAGACGGAAAGACGGAATCACAAAACACACTTTACTTTGAATGTTAGATGAATGTGCTACATTTCAAAGCCTATATCAGCAAAGGCACAACAGGACAGTAGACATTGTTTATAAGAACGTGAAACCTACAAAGTGTAATGATAGTGACAGAAAAATAAATAAAGAAATAATAATTAAACCATCTCTCTTCGGCAACAGTGGAAACTCTTTGAAATCACACGCCGTAAAACCTGATTTAAAAATAATATAAAAAAATAGTAAAACCGCTTTTCTTGCAGAAGCAGCAATACCATGTGATGCCCATTTAGATAAATGTCGCCAACATAAATTTGATAAGTACTATGCATTGAGTGCAGAAATTAGCGAATTAGGCTAACGGACATATGTTATCGTACTGACAATTGGTAGTTAGATATGTACATACAAAGTGTTTGAGCTGATTGAAGTTTTGAGACTACGGAAATTTGAAACTAGAGTGTTATGTAAATATATTATCACCAGTGCACATATAGGGTCGCACAGGATATGGAAGCTGCGATGTAAAAACCACCCATATTAATATAAAGGGGGAATTGTTCACTCTTTTGCTAAAACTAATTCATTGTGATTAATATATCACACCACTACATGTCAATATATTTTATGAAGAATAAAGATGCTGATATATGTATATATGTTGAGGGGGGAGGGGGGAAGGAGATTTATATTGAACTTTGCTTGAGCCATTAAATTATAATATATTCTAGTTTGAGCAATTGTGCTGAGAGATGGTTATTTGCGAATGTGAGTGTCCCATGGTACTATTCAACTGGATTGACTTGACAACACTCTTCGTGGTTGAGTCCACGATCATTTTCAAAGGAATGAATTAGTCATCAAGATAAGATGCTCGATCATAGCATCAGTAAATAAGAAGCGACGACCCTTGGTTAAATAATTGAGGAGAAATCTGCACACTTAATATCTTAGGAGTACTATAAATCACGTCTTGCTTAGACGGATACGAATCATCAAAGGGTCCGGAAAGACCGTTGTTATGCATTAGCATAACACCCTACAACGTCATCACTATTCATTGACGTCTACGCATAATCGCGTTCATTAATAAAAGACTATTGTGCAAAGCACCTCATGTTGGCATCAGATAAATATTCCAGCGCGTAAATTTAAACTGGTGACAAATTTAAGTGGGGCCAACATGAAACATACATAATACGGTACCGTAACAATATAAGATAGGAACATGTCTGATGCACACCAAACAAAAAACGAAAAAACAAAAAACTCCCACACACAAAATAGAACACACCACTTATATTGAATTACACGAAACGCATTCCACACATCATAAATTCTAATGATTCTCCTATTTGGTGTGTTGTATTTATTATATGTCATGTCAGTGTATTTAAAGGAGAATAAAGATTCTTATATATATATATAAACGATAATTGTGATGATAGTATATTTATATATATATATATATATAAACGATAATTGTGATGATAGTATATATATATTGTGATGATCGTAATTATGAGGAGGATTAACTAGTACAGACAGGAAGGAAATGAATTGTTGGAGAAGCAAGATAAAAATGAGTACAGCTATAGTTTTGAAAATGAACTTGGCAGTCACGAAAATTCAACAACAGTAACTAAAAACTAGACTAAATAAAACAAGCTTGTGTTTGAAAAAAAACAATAGTATGTTTAGTTGCACAGAGATTTATTTTTGTTTCATTTAAAAAAAAAAATATTACCACAGGTATTCGAGGAATCACAGTATCAACAAGCTATGTATGTAGCTGTAACTGAGCTGCAATTGTCCTGTATACAACAGGTAATATACCGCCACCAACACATTATGTGTATACTAATTAAAACACTAATTTAGAGCCTATAGTTAACTTGTCAATGTTTTGCAAAGATTTTTTTTTTTTACTTCGAAACAAATAATCCTTACACGCTGTGGAAATGCTAAATGTTCTCATTGTGGTGAGTGAGACTGACCAGGGCCACTGACACATTACAATTGTTGCCCTTGTCTTGCAAAATGTCAATAAAACCCTAATATCTCTGACCACGTCTCATTTGACGTTTCATTTTTCTCATTTCACGTCTGTCTAAAGTGCCACCATATGGTTTGTTGTAATAGCTGCCATATCCGCCAGGGTATTGACCATATCCTCCTCTGTATACACTATTATAGCCGCCGTATCCGCTTCCTAATAGACTGTTATACCCTCCATATCCTTGAGGATATCCTCCGTACTGACACGTGACTTCGGAGACCAGAAGACCTGAAAAAGAAAAAAGAATTCTTATTAACGAGTACAAGTATATACATAGTAATGGCTGTTTATTTTTATGGTAGAGCTGACAGAGGAAGGGAGAAAAGGTAAGTGACGATATTAAAACGGTATCGTCTGTTAAGACTCTGCTACATGAACAACAGCAGGGAAAATTGCTCTTGCACAACAAGGAAGTGTTTTAGAACGGAGCAGGAAACAGGCCAATGAAAATAATTGATTGCAAGGAATCAGACAAGATTCAGACAAGTGTCAGTGGAACAAGAGATATGAAGAAATCGCTGGCAGGGGATAGGACACACACTGAAGTAAAGTCTTGATAGTATTACAAGGTAATTTTTTTTAGCAAAGTGGAAGCAATTTGTTGCTGCCCTACAAGACGCCACCAGGCGTGATGGCCACTGACAGCTTTGACAGTTGGCGTCTAAGGATAAAAGAAGAAGAATACACGTATTTATACTTACAGAGACAAACTGCAGCAAAGACGGTAGCCTTCATTGTACTTGAACTTGTTATTTCTTCAGGACCAACACTGTTATGTCAAAGAATGCTCGTGGGTTTCTATCTCTAACTGTGAAGCTTTCGCTGATTGACTCCAAAAAATGTAGCGTTATATAGTGAATCTGGCATGCTGGCTGCCTGTCTGTTGCCAAATAAATAACATTCTTGCGAAGATAATATACATGAAACATGGATAAGATGACTGAAATAATATGTTGATGTCATGGTTGATCGTGCATGAACCGAAGATCAAAGTATTAAAAATTTAGGACAGTCAAGTATTTGACATCACTTACTAAGTAAAAGAATTCCAGCCCACTATTAGAGCAGACATTGGGAAAATATGGAATACTGATATGTTTTATTATTATTTTGTTTAATAATGGAGAAAAATATCCTGTTCCAATTCTGAACAACACAGAACACGCCATCTATTACTTTAGACATGTTATTGTATTGTAATTATTTGTTTACCGGCAAATTTCTTCCCAGTAACGTATTCCAGATTGTATACTGTGTTATAGAAAAAACCATTAATGGATATATGTCTGTGTGTGTGTTTTTTTAACCTTGAATTATTAATTCTCAACCTTTTTATTCTGATGATCAGAGAAACAGAAAACGACCAATATAAAGTAAAAATAACATTCATCATCATCATCAGCCGTTACTTCATAAAGCAGCGTAGGCCTTAAACAAACTCATGCCAGATCTTCCTGCCCTGTGACAACAGCTCAAGGTCAATCCATGTCTACTCCATCACCTTCATGTCTGTCTGGAATTCTCTTCTATGTTTTTCGTTCTTCCTCTACCTCTCATACCCTTGGGATTACAGACCAAGTACTGTCTTGTAATACTATCAACATGTTTCATCAGTGAGTGTTCAATCCATCACCACTTCCTTCTTCTTATCTATTGTTCTACTTTCAATTGTCTGGTTAGCAATCTTGTCAAAACATTTTAATCCTTTTGTTCTAGTCAAGCAGCTGTTTATGAAAGTCTATAGCTTCTTGATTGTTATTTTTGCATGAGGAAGATGTTTTTTTTTTGTTGGACGTGATTTATGTTTATTTCCATATATTTCCAAATACAATGAAACCTCGCCTTGTCTTTTGTACGCTTAATGAAAGATGAACAAGCAGATAATAATAATAATAAAGAAATTTTAAAAAAAACGTATAGACTGCACATATAGAAACTCAGTTGAGCAGTGGGACAACATAAATTATGGAAAGCATCAGAAGTATGATTTACAGTTCCTCAACATAACACTTGATGATGATTTGTTGCAATGGTATTAATACCAAGACAGTATATAATATGAAGGAAGTCTAATTTCTAAAATAGGAGTGCTCCCGAACACGACAACATACTTCATTCAACCATTATTTATGATCCGTGAATAATAAAATCAATGAATTAACAAATATTTACAGTACTGAAAGAAACATGAAAGCATCAGTGTCGTAATGAAAAAACAAAAATAAACTATTTATCACCAATTAGTAGGCCGGATAAACATCTTATTTCACAAATTTTACGGACTTATAATTTCGAGAGAAAAAACACATCTTGTACTTGCACAGGTCACTGAATAATTGTATCCGCTTCTTTGTTTATGACAAATGCCGGTGCATTCGTTAATTTATTAATCTCCCTGACAGGGATCACTAGTGCAAGACTGTTAGTCGGAAATGTTTAGAATAGGCACTATATAGATCTATTTGACTAGGATAAAAATATAGCTAGATAGGACAAGAAACGTTCGTTAAATATGCCCAGTGTAATTTTATCTAATTACTGGAGAAAATACAGCTACATAGGATAAGAAAAATTCGCTAGATATGCTCAACATAATTTTATCTAATTACTGGAGTAAAATACAACTAGACAGGACAAGAAACATTCGCTAGATATTGCTTAGTGTGAGGGGATAGTCGAGAACAATGGCACTGAAGAGTCTTAGTGAAACTGCCGAAAAGGCATCGTGCTGGCTGTGGAACAAGCGCAATGGGCTATGGAAATCGGGACAGTAAACTCTGTGGTACAGAAAACACCAGTACGTTGAGTTTTTTCATTGTACTGATGAAAGGGTTGTGACTGACGAGCAACAGGTGGTGTATTTATAAGAGGTGTTAGGCACAGAATTTCAGTTGCTAGCGCGCAGTGGCTAGCCTCGTCGGCTTCGCGCAGGTGTGTCCGTGTCTGTCCCTAGTTGTGTGCGACGGAACGAACGGAGTAATTTGTCTTCTCTTTGTTACTTTCACAATTGCCTCCACGGCTGTCGGAGTTGTGGAATTTAAAGTTGCTACCAAGGTGAAATGGGTTCATTTTCGATACAAGACAACAGGAGGCTGAGACACTTGGGAGTCATGATCCAAGTGGGCCCGCCCCCCTTAGAGTGTAAAGGAGATTAAAGGGTCGAAACAATTGTTGGATGGGGGGGACTCCTTCTGATGAGCAGATTGCCTCCTCTTGTATCGCTCTGTAAAGAGTTTCCTATCATCGTTCCTTGAGAAAATAGAGCTAGATAGGACACAAACGTTTGCTAGATATTGTGACATTGGGTTCGAAATTTGTCACTAGGATATATATATATATATATATATATATATATATATATATATATATATATATATATATATATATATATATATATATATATATATATATATATATATATATATATATATATATATATATATATATATATATATATATATATATATATATATATATATATATATATATATATATATATATATATATATATATATATATATATATATATATATATATATATATATATATATATATATATATATATATATATATATATATATATATATATATATATATATATATATATATATATATATATATATATATATATATATATATATATATATATATATATATATATATACGAGGGGCGTTCAGAAAGTAATGCACCACATCGTTTTTCTCAGCTAATAATGAAGATAGAAGCATGACATTTTGCACACTTCAAATACGGCATGTGCCAATTGTGTGCAGCAAATTGCATCGCAACTGGCCAAATAATACGGCTGCCCTAAACCGTTGAAATGGAGCGTGTTAGCAACTTGCGTTATAAACAGCGAATTGTGATAGAATTTCTCGTTGCAGAGAAGGAAACTGTTGTGAATATTCCACAGCGTCTTTGTGATGTGTATGGAAGTTTTGCAGTCGACATGAGTACAGTCAGTCGCTGGATTCAGAGAATCAAAGAATCAGGAAGTGGAGATACGGAGCTGCTTGATCGGCCGCGCTGTAGACGTCCTGCCACAGCCACCAACGCAGAAATGTTGAAATGCGCTGAGGGCATTATTCTTACTGATAGACGAATCACTACTCAACAATTGGCCTTACAGCTGTCAGTCAGCATTGGTAGTGCAAACGCAGTTATATAAACTCTCGGATTTTCTAAGGTTTGCGCAAGATGGGTTCCTCGAATTCTCACAAATGACCACCGATTGCAAAGGAAAGCAATTTCTTCTGAATTGTTGGAGCGTTTCAATGCTGATGGAGAGAACTTTTTGGCATCGTTACAGGCGACGAAACCTGGGCACATCATTTTGAACCTGAGATAAAAAGACAGTCAATGGAGTGGCATCATCCGCAATCACCACGAAGAAAAAAATTCAAGACAATTCCTTCAGTTGGAAAGGTCATGATCACTGTCTTTTGGGACATTGAAGGTGTGATTCTTGTGGACGTTATGCCAAGAGGAGAGACAATCAATTCGCAAGCTTACATTAAGACACTGAAAAAACTCAATCAACGTTTTCGCAGAGTTCGGCCGCACAAGAATCCAGCAGACCTGCTTCTCCTTCACGACAATGCGCGCCCTCACACAAGTCTGGCAACACGGGAAGCAATCACCAAATTAGGTTTGACTGTACTACCCCATCTACCCTATAGTCCCGATTTGGCACCCTCTGATTTTCATCTATTTGGTCCACTTAAAGATGCACTCCGTGGGACAAGGTTTGAAGATGATGAAGGAGTGATTCATGCAGCGAAGAAATGGCTACATGATCAAGACAAAATCTGGTACGGGCTAGGAATACATGCACTTGTTTCGCGCTGGCATAAAGCCGTACAAGTTGATGGGGATTATGTTGAAGAATACCGATGTTTACAAGACATATCCATGTATATTGTATATAAATTTCATGCTTTTTGAATAAACAGCTCCTGAGAAAAACGATGTGGTGCATTACTTTCTGAACGCCCTTCGTAGATATATATATATATATATATATATATATATATATATATATATATATATACATATATATATATATATATATATATATATATATATATATATATATATATATATATATATATATATATATATATATATATATATATATATATATATATATATATATATATATATATATATATATATATATATATATATATATATATATATATATATATATATATATATATATATATATATATATATATATATATATATATATATATATATATATATATATATATATATATATATATATATAGAGTCCCCTTCTGTCTCTATCTGCATTTAGTTCTGGAACTTCTGTCGTAAGGTGGTAGAGATCTGTGTGCAGTTTGCCAACTACTTTTAGTGTGGGAAATTCTTCACCATCTCAGTCAGAACTCTTAAGTAACTTGGTAGTTGTATTTATTTCTTTGGGTTTTGGACTTAGACGGAGGTAGTTCATTTGTTGTGGGTTCTAGCATTTTTAAGGCTCGGCCATTACCCAATAAGCACTAACAAGCTATAGTTAGTTTCTTTTTTTTTAACGAAATTGTTTGTATGCTACTTACGTTTGTTGTTGCTTAGCCCAATTGTGAATGGATCTTAAGATGAGTCAGGTCAGTGATAAAAGAATAATTTTCCCCCTCGAAGTGTAACTATATAACTGATTGTTATGTGGAGGGAATTATTTTTAACACAGAGTGTAACTATAAGCGACTTTTTTCTGGCCTCCACGGCGGATCCTTATAATTTTTTCCACAACATGTAACTTTAATTTATTTGATTACTTGTCTACTGTATGGATACTTTTAATTCATTTAGAGATTTACCCAGAGTAGCCTTGTATGTTGTCATATGGAGTACATGTAAATATGATGGTATTAAGCGTGCGCAACCCAGTGAGATAATCTTAGACGGGCCTTGCGATTTCGTTTAGACGTCTGTGTGTAAGACAGACCTGGCAGATACGTTGTAAGGTCAGTTCCGCACCAGGTAGATGGGACAGGAATGTTTACATAAAAACCCTCTCCCCCCTCCCCTCCCCCTTTCGCCATCCGTGGGTAACCACTGATTACCCAAGTTGCGAGTTTAACAGGTAGGCCTGCCCCAGGCTCCTACTTCCTCGCTCATCTTTTTAGTGGTCAGTGAGAAGGAACGGGGAGAGAAAGATAACCTGCGGGACAGGTCAGCACTGACCAGCAGTATGGGCCACTTGAGGTGGGAATGGTTGTAATAAGTTAATCTGTACCTGTTTATGCAATTGTTTTGTATTTCGATGTTGTAACATTTATGTTGTCTAGGTGATTGTTACGTGCAGTCTTTGATATCTTACAATATTATACATAGGTAATTTTTTAGTGCTTAAGGGAAAGTCATTATTGAGTTACTTCCCTTGAAAGTTGTGTCGGCTCTTTCGATCAAACTCCGCGGATAAATCCATTTTACTGCGATTTATTCGTTGTTTGGGTAATAATAGATTGTTCTTGCTTCAGAATATCTATGGCCTGAATTTATGTGTATTGTTTGTCTGAGTAGGACGAGTCTGTCTTATATCTGTATATCTTTACATATCTAAGTCGAACTATATGTTCTGTTGTCTCTAGAGAGGTCGAAGGCTATTCGGCGGATGTGTCGCTAGAGAGTGGTGTGATTTGGCTTCGTCCTGATAGGGACTGTGTTTCCTATGTCGGCCTGTCGCCGGGAAAAAAGTGATCTCAGTATTTGTGGGGAAAGTGATAGTCGTCTAGACCTATCGTGTATGCTTTACCCCAGTGTTTATGCGTATTGCCAAGGAATGGCAGTTTCATATTTCTTATACCAAGGTAATCCAAGATACTTTTATGAACTCTCGTACGAAGCCACCATTTTCGATAAGAGAATATATTTGACTCGATGAAAACGACTTCGATTCCTAGCAGCACTATATTCTGTAGAATGCAGTCAATTATTCATGATCAAATCTACAGAGCAATGCAATGTTTTATGAATGACTAACTTTAGGACAGATTCATTATCTGTATCCAAACGTGAGTGACAGCTCACGAGTGAAGCCATCTTGGAACCAAAACATGTAGTGACTTTCAAGAAGAGAAAAGGGATGCCCGTATTATCGCTTGTTTAGTCCAGAGATCACTGCTACACATGAGAACCCTTTATCAGCGGTTCAATATTATTATATGAAAAAAATATGTGCTGAACATTAAGTTGGAGAATCGTCGCTAAACGAGATTAGGTTTAGAAGCCATCTGAAATGTTGTTTATAAGCTGACGTGCTCAGTCAGTGAAGTCAGATGATTTATATGTATGGGCGATGCTGAGGGCTTGGCTACTGACAGTCCATTATAATATTAATCTACATGAGTGCCCATGTAACATAACATTGCAAGACCAGTTATCCACTGTACTATGATGTATTATGCCAACCTGTGATTTGTCACTATCTGTGCTGTCGAGTGTGTACGTCCCATTAAACTTTAGAAAAGGTACACAGTCGTTGGTGTCGATGACTTCCAGTCATACATGAGTGTGAGAAAAGAACATTTGTCAACAACACGAACCCTTATCATCATTCGCACATTGTACACTCAGTCCATGTCTACACACCACTGCGTAGGTCAAGTTGACATTCCATACACTACAGTGGAGCAAACAACACCATAGAGATCTTATCAACTGATGATGATGATGTCTGCTTCCATCCACTTATATTTATCCTTTTGGTGGATATCATTAACGGAATAAAAATCCAACATTATCAACTTTATCAACTGGTGGACCAGCTTTCTGGGTTTGACCTCGCAGAAGTTCAGAAGTCAACAGATTACCGATACCAGACCGTTTCCTGTGGCTGATACGACACACTTGCAGTATTGGTTTGCTCTTTGTCAACACTTCGTCACGTGACCTGTCAGGTGAATGCAGTATGTAGGTCAGCGTTGTTGACATTTTTTACATTAGACATTACAGAGTTTCACAGAACAGTTGGATCAATTCTTGTCAATGTTAACAGGAAGACAGTATTTGTGAACTAAGAAGTCCTATTTTCATCGATGGATCTTCTTGTTTTCCATATATGAACTTTAATATTTAAGGCCAGAATGTTTAATTGAATAAAGTGGCAGTTTGTTTGTTTTCATAAAAATAACTTTGCCATTACTGTAAAACTGAGCCTATTTTGCAACACATACTATCATACACATAATTTATATATATTTATGTTTACATGTTATTTGTTTGTATAGTATGTTAGTTTCTATGTCAGCGGGTTGTGTCTAAGGTTGGGCGGCGTCCTCACAACAGAATATCCCACGTCATAGAGGGTCCGTTGTGGGCGTTTTCTATAGGTGCAATTTTCTTGATTGAAAATTTGCTGCGACAACTGTTGCTTTTGTGTTAGCTGTGAAGACTGTAATTATTGTTATTTTTGTAATATTTCTTTGTTCTTTAGTGTCACGTAGGGTTTATATTCATTTAATTTCCTACATCTTCTTCCTATTCTTTCACATAAACTCTCTCTTTTAATATCTCTGTATTTTTTTTTTCCTGTGTATTTTTCATCCATTCGTTTTGCGAATATTATTCTCATATAATTCGCAAACTTTACCTTTTTCCTTTCTCTAAAACTGAGAATCGCGCTAGGACGATATTACGTAGATGTCAGGGCTGCAGGGCGTCATAAGGCGTGATAAGTCGGTTCGCTGAACATAGGACGTAGCAAATCGTCTACATTCTCACCGAGCGCGCGAGCTCTTCTCGGCATAAGTCCCGGTGAGGTGTGATACTTTACATCTGCACCGGTCAGTATCCAGACATTTGGCTGGAAAATCCCAAACTGACACGGCGCTCACTTGGGCCATGGTCAGCTGTAGTGTGAAAACTGCCCTACAATGGAGTCAGGCTGTCTGGGATTTGAAACTGACACGCGTACATCGTGGTCAGTAGGTGACAGTTACGACACGCGTTAAGCGGACGTAAATGTTGGGAGTAGGGGAGATAATTTCGCGTGGCGAAATAGTTTGGGCCCTTTGTCTGATTTTAAGATATTGGCCAAGTTTGAAACTTTAATTTCATTCTCGCTCATAGACTCCACAGTAGATAGGTCGCTCGAAAAACAGAATAGCTGTTAGCGAAGATCTCAGTTTGTTTCGGCAATTTGTCGAACTTCTAGACTTCCAGAAATATTTTCAGCATTTTTATTCTTAAGTTGTGCGACTACCTGTAATTCTGTGGTTGAGGTAATTAATATGATAGATATATAGATTTTGTGAGTGTTAAAGTGTTAAATCGCTTAATTCATTTTAATCTATTTCTTTAGCGCAGAAGAGAAATAAAGTGGTAGGCTATTATATTTTCTAGGGAAGCATTCAGTGGAAAGCAGAAGGAAATTTAATTTCTAGCTTATAACGGCAATTGTAGCTATTTATGAATTTAATTTAACTGCTAATACTCAGTCGAGTGTATTTTTCTAAACTAACGTATAAACTCTAGAATCGAGCCTCATGAATGATGACGGGATACGCACGTGTTCCTAATTTATGAGGAATGCTGATTTTTAAATATAACTTACGTCACGGGAAGTTTAAATGATAAGCAAAGCTCTCTGCTTGCAAGTTTAAATGTAAGTTATAACCAGTTCAGATTCTGTTTATTATATTATATGTGTTATTTTTCCTCCACACAGTGAAAAGTTTTGGGGTGACCCTAACTTTACCAGCACCTAGTAGTAGTTTCCATACTTGTGAAGAAATAGACAGTCCTTATTTTGAACCACGTGGGTTTTCTCAAGTAACACTGATCTGACGGTGCAAGTTAGACAGAAATACTAATATCCCTATAACGGGTTTTCAAAGACTGTAATGATAAATACTGGACCTTGGAGCCAGCACTTAATTTCTTCTAGAAACTCTATATAATTTGCTGCCTGGTGGCGTGAATATTAACAATCATTTCCCGACTAGATTATATCTTGTGGACAAATCTGTGGTGTGACTAAAGTGAATCCTATACCGAGGGAAGGCACCGACCTGACATTCATCATTTTTTAGAAACCTACGCTATTGACACTGTGCTCTGCTAACTCCCGCGCCTGGAATAATTGTTAGGTGACTTAATCAGACATTTGAACAAATTTGCATACCCAAGTAGTCGTTCCCGGAGACTCCGAGTTAATTACGTCTTTTGGAACTGGGGACTTCTTGGCAGAAGACTGCATTTTTTTGAGTCTGTGTGAAAATCTAAAATCAATGTGTTCCAAGAGGCAGCAAGCAAAGTCGTGAGTACCTGAATGAGAAGCCATGGCGGAATGAATGAGTGTACGCTGGTCTGAGTGATATTTTTCACTATTATATCTTTGACACCCTGTTGCTGTCCTAATTTTTTTTTCCAATCTGCATAATTTGTTGCTAAGGCTAGAGTTCTTGTGGTTTTGTCTTAGGTTAAATCAGATTTTTTTTTTTCAAAACTCTGTGCATATAATTACGAGATAAAACAAAGAAAAACTCTTAGACTCAAACCCTATGTATCTGTGACTCTGGCGCCATCATCTGTTCTCTTAACGGGGCCGGGCTAAACCAAGAGTTAACACTATAACGGGGCTATCATCCTTGCAACATTTCCTTGATTTTTTTTGACTATGTGTATATGTATTTTCCTTGATGTACTTTCTTTGATGTTGTGAGCCGATTTTTCCTGATAATAAAATCGCTCTTGAACTTAATAATCGTGTTTGGTCAGCTCGTTCTAGATAATATATATATCATTGTTATAGTTTTCCCACGTCTGTGTGTGTTTACCTGTCGTCACGTGTATGTGCGTGCCTGTGAGTGATAGAAATATACGTAATATGTATATTGGTGTAGTCTGTCTGACGCTGTAACAACTGTTGTAGAAGATAGGTGAGAGAGAGAAGAATTCTTTTCGCTTTCAGAGACAGCCACTATATCAAATCTATCATCTCACGTGTGTGGAAATTCTATTACCTTTCACTAACTCTCACTGAGTCTATCACCTATTCAAACCTATTCAGAAGGGACCAAACCTGGTCTTAATTCTCCTATCGGAAATCTACGACAAATGGGGACTCGTTTCCGGTCTTTGAACTTAGAATAGGAAGACGAGTACGACAAACGTGGACTCGTCTATCTGGATTTTGTATTTAAGATTCTGTATTCTGATATAGAGTAAGAGTGTGATGTCTTGTGAGTTGTTATATCTTTAAAAATTACCCCCTAGACTAGCGATCTGTTTACGGGCGTGCTGACCACACAAACTAATAAGTTTTTTTTTCCACAGCATCTTTGAATAATATACATTTTGGTTATAGGTTGATTTTGTCGGGATATATGTTAACTGCTGATTGTAATACTAAATGCTGGTAAAGTGGTGAGTGTATAACATTCACTGGGTACTGAGGCAGAACGGCGTTTGAACTAAGTTAAGGAGTGTGTTTCGGACTTTTTGTCCAGATTAATTCCCTCCCTTACCCGATCTGACTTCAGGGGCGAACTTATAGTGGATTTTTAAAAATTAAGGGATTATTTTTCTCTTTAATTTTTGCAATATTCTTTTGCTTTTCCACTGTAGCAACTTATTTTTCAGTTGTAATCTTAACTACCATTTATTTGGCGTAGTCGTGTTTTGCATTGAGTGCTTTATTGCCGATAATAGCAGCGATAGTTAGATTTTACTTTGGAGGAGGTATCCCAGGGTTAAGGATATCATCTTTTGAATTTTTGGTTTTTTTTTCTCGTAAGTGGTAGGAACCAGGTTATTCTTTTTCCTATTTTCTATCTCCACGTGTCTCAGTCACTGACATAATATGGCCGAGAGGGCAAAGCTTAGACAACTTCTCAGGGACGAAGCGAGAGAGGAGGGACTGGAAGGAGAGGAAGCGAAAGCTTTTGTCAGGGACGAACTTGAGAGATATGATGCGGAGAGGAAAGAAGAAGAACTAAGGAGGAAAGAAGAAGCAGCCGAAGCTTTACAGCAGAAGAAGATGGATGAGGAAATGGAAATTCGCAGGATGCAGCACGAGAAGGAGAGGGAGGAGAGACAGCAGGAGAAGGAGAGGGAGGAGAGACAGCAGGAGAAGGAGAGGGAGGAGAGACAGCAGGAGAAGGAGAGGGAACAGAGACAGCACGAGTTGGCGCTTAAAACTCTAGAGTTCCAAAGTCGTGGTGCTGCCTCTACCTCCAGCAATGGAGAGTCTTCTCCTCATTCTTCCTTAACTGATCCTTCTAACACTCAATCTACTCATCTCTCTGCTATGTCTTTCCCGCTAGAATCTTTCCCTTGTCCAAATGAGAAGATTGACACTTGGCTTGAGAAATTTGAGAAAATTGCAACTCTGTACGGGTTAGAGAGGTCGCGTTGGAATATGAAACTTTCCCAGGCCCTAAAAGGTTCTGCTTATGATGTTTATTCTAAGCTGGAAAGTAGCCAACAAGACGACTACGATGTGTTGAAGAAAGCGTTACCGGAGCGTTTTGAAATGAACGCTCGCAAGTTTTTGCAACTGTTTCGCAACAGCCGGAAAGAGAATTCTGAAACTTTTCACCAGTTCTCATCTCGTCTTAAGGGATATCTAACAAAGTGCCTTGAGCTTTCGCAGCTCCCCTCTACCTATGAAGGTCTTGAGGAACTTGTTCTAACTGAACAAATAAAGAACACTTTGTCTGCTGATACCCGGAGATTTCTCGCTGAGCAGGGGGCAGAAAAACTTGAAGACATTTTGGAAAAGTCTGAGCGTTATCACAATGCGCTGGCTGAACTACCGGCCACAAAGCGGAAACCGACAGAGGAGCATTTTCGAAAACATAACCTAGAGCAATCTTCTCAGGCTTCTAACCAAAACAACCACAGAGAAACTGGACCTCAAAACCCCCCTCCTGAAAAATCCAAGTTCTACAAGAACAAGTACCCCAACCACCCCAAACAGTCTGATCAACCCGACCGCCCTACATGGCAGCGTAGCCAGAAAGGACAAGGTGGCAAAGGGAGAACCCCTGAGCACGGGACATATGATCAGACCGAGCACACCGAGCCTAAACGCATCGGATGCTTATTAACAGTCTCGCAAGGCGGAATTATTGACAGTGATTCCCAACCTCTTGGGGATAGACCCTCAACGCGAGGTATTGTTACTTTGAACGGTTCTCAAACTTCTTGCTTATTCGACACGGGGCTTTCTTATGATTGCATTGTTGCCAGAAACCTGGTCAAACCCGGTCAAGAGACAGCAGAGACCGTCCAACTTTGTGGAGTTCGTAAGAGTGAGGCACCTACAGCGCTTCCCATCGCATTGGTGGAGATACACTCTGACTTTGTCAGAGGTGTGATCAAAGCAGCTGTTATGGATGATCCCATCTACCCAGTCATACTTGGCGGGAGATACGTGTGTATTGGGAAACCGGAAGAGCCGATTGTGGCAGCAGTAACTACAAGAGGGCAAACCAAGAAAGAACGGGAGCCTGCGCCAAATTTGTTACCTATGGAACTTAAAGAAGCGCAATACAAGGACCCTACTTTGGCACCCTGCTTTAGGAAACTGCCCATGGCGAAGGAACCCAAACAGCACGGGGACATTTTTTCTGAGGATGGCGTACTTTATCGGAGAACGGGCAAGCCTGACCAAGGTTACAACCAGCTCCTAGTACCGAAACAGTACAGAAGCCAAATCCTAGAAATGGGGCACTCTCTTCCCTTTAGCGGACATATGGGACAGAACGCCACAAACCAACGTATAACCACTCATTATTGGTGGCCAGGAGTAAATACTGATATTATCAGATATGTCAAATCCTGTGCCCAGTGCCAACGTGTACCACCCAAGCAACGGACCCCCCCCAGTCCACATGGGTGAAATGCCAATAATGGGAACACCATTCGAACGGGTTGTGATCGACATTTTAGGGCCTTTCGAAAGGACTAAAAGAAGGAACAGGTTTATCCTGACCTTAGTCGATACATGCACTTTATGGGCAGAAGCTATCCCGCTAACATGCGCAGATGCCAAGCATGTCGCAGAAGCCCTCGTGCAGATTTTCACTCGGTTGGGATTCCCTCAGCAAGTGTTGACGGATAATGGATCTCCATACCGAAACCTGTTGATGGATGAGATCGTTAAGATCTTGAGGACCCAGCACATCCACACTAAGCCATATACTCCGGCCGGAAATGGGCTCGTGGAACGTGCTAATGGAAACCTCACCATGATGCTAAGTAAGCTGGCACAAGTGAAACCTGAAGATTGGGATCTCTGTATTCCTGCAGCATTATTTGGCTACAGAGAATCTCCTCATACTTCCACAGGATTTCCGCCAGCTACACTCTTATTTGGCAGACCCATTAAGGGCCCGCTTGAAGCCTTACTTCAGTCTCTGACAGACGAGAAGGCGGATGAGACAGTCGTCTCAGCAAGTAAATATGTGTCGGTTTTAAAGGAAAGGTTGAAACTAGGGTGGGACCTAGCAACGACTAACTTTAAGCGAGCTCGCACAAAGCACGCTAACCGATACAGGAAAGTCGCGGAAGAGAGAGAACTGGAAGCAGGAGAGAAAGTTTTGGTGTTACTCCCTACTGAGAACAACCAACTGAAGATCGGATGGCAAGGGCCGTTTACCGTCCTGAAAAAGATTTCTAAGGCTAACTACCAGATCTCTATTGAAGGAAAGGAGAAGGTTTTCCATTTAAATCTCTTAAAGAGATACTTGGAAAAACCAGTGCCAACCTCCGACCATCTCCTGACGATCGCCAAAACTGACGAAGATGATGATAGTGGCAGGGATATTCCACCGCTATCACAGGAAATCTTTCAAAAATGTCAGAAGCGGCGACGCTCTTTCAAGCGCGCATGGGAGACATTCCGGGGGAAGGAAACTTTGAGGAGTGGACTTGAGTAGGAATTGGACAGAGATGGAGGGGGAGATGGAGAGGGAAGAAGACAGACACCCCGAAGCTACGGTTATAGGAAATTAAACTCCATAACGTAGACATGGAGTGCTTCCATATCTTAAAGGGGGGAGGCTCTCTCACGTAGGGTTTATATTCATTTAATTTCCTACATCTTCTTCCTATTCTTTCACATAAACTCTCTCTTTTAATATCTCTGTATTTTTTTTTTCCTGTGTATTTTTCATCCATTCGTTTTGCGAATATTATTCTCATATAATTCGCAAACTTTACCTTTTTCCTTTCTCTAAAACTGAGAATCGCGCTAGGACGATATTACGTAGATGTCAGGGCTGCAGGGCGTCATAAGGCGTGATAAGTCGGTTCGCTGAACATAGGACGTAGCAAATCGTCTACATTCTCACCGAGCGCGCGAGCTCTTCTCGGCATAAGTCCCGGTGAGGTGTGATACTTTACATCTGCACCGGTCAGTATCCAGACATTTGGCTGGAAAATCCCAAACTGACACGGCGCTCACTTGGGCCATGGTCAGCTGTAGTGTGAAAACTGCCCTACAATGGAGTCAGGCTGTCTGGGATTTGAAACTGACACGCGTACATCGTGGTCAGTAGGTGACAGTTACGACACGCGTTAAGCGGACGTAAATGTTGGGAGTAGGGGAGATAATTTCGCGTGGCGAAATAGTTTGGGCCCTTTGTCTGATTTTAAGATATTGGCCAAGTTTGAAACTTTAATTTCATTCTCGCTCATAGACTCCACAGTAGATAGGTCGCTCGAAAAACAGAATAGCTGTTAGCGAAGATCTCAGTTTGTTTCGGCAATTTGTCGAACTTCTAGACTTCCAGAAATATTTTCAGCATTTTTATTCTTAAGTTGTGCGACTACCTGTAATTCTGTGGTTGAGGTAATTAATATGATAGATATATAGATTTTGTGAGTGTTAAAGTGTTAAATCGCTTAATTCATTTTAATCTATTTCTTTAGCGCAGAAGAGAAATAAAGTGGTAGGCTATTATATTTTCTAGGGAAGCATTCAGTGGAAAGCAGAAGGAAATTTAATTTCTAGCTTATAACGGCAATTGTAGCTATTTATGAATTTAATTTAACTGCTAATACTCAGTCGAGTGTATTTTTCTAAACTAACGTATAAACTCTAGAATCGAGCCTCATGAATGATGACGGGATACGCACGTGTTCCTAATTTATGAGGAATGCTGATTTTTAAATATAACTTACGTCACGGGAAGTTTAAATGATAAGCAAAGCTCTCTGCTTGCAAGTTTAAATGTAAGTTATAACCAGTTCAGATTCTGTTTATTATATTATATGTGTTATTTTTCCTCCACACAGTGAAAAGTTTTGGGGTGACCCTAACTTTACCAGCACCTAGTAGTAGTTTCCATACTTGTGAAGAAATAGACAGTCCTTATTTTGAACCACGTGGGTTTTCTCAAGTAACACTGATCTGACGGTGCAAGTTAGACAGAAATACTAATATCCCTATAACGGGTTTTCAAAGACTGTAATGATAAATACTGGACCTTGGAGCCAGCACTTAATTTCTTCTAGAAACTCTATATAATTTGCTGCCTGGTGGCGTGAATATTAACAATCATTTCCCGACTAGATTATATCTTGTGGACAAATCTGTGGTGTGACTAAAGTGAATCCTATACCGAGGGAAGGCACCGACCTGACATTCATCATTTTTTAGAAACCTACGCTATTGACACTGTGCTCTGCTAACTCCCGCGCCTGGAATAATTGTTAGGTGACTTAATCAGACATTTGAACAAATTTGCATACCCAAGTAGTCGTTCCCGGAGACTCCGAGTTAATTACGTCTTTTGGAACTGGGGACTTCTTGGCAGAAGACTGCATTTTTTGAGTCTGTGTGAAAATCTAAAATCAATGTGTTCCAAGAGGCAGCAAGCAAAGTCGTGAGTACCTGAATGAGAAGCCATGGCGGAATGAATGAGTGTACGCTGGTCTGAGTGATATTTTTCACTATTATATCTTTGACACCCTGTTGCTGTCCTAATTTTTTTTTCCAATCTGCATAATTTGTTGCTAAGGCTAGAGTTCTTGTGGTTTTGTCTTAGGTTAAATCAGATTTTTTTTTTTCAAAACTCTGTGCATATAAGTACGAGATAAAACAAAGAAAAACTCTTAGACTCAAACCCTATGTATCTGTGACTCTGGCGCCATCATCTGTTCTCTTAACGGGGCCGGGCTAAACCTAGAGTTAACACTATAACGGGGCTATCATCCTTGCAACATTTCCTTGATTTTTTTTTGACTATGTGTATATGTATTTTCCTTGATGTACTTTCTTTGATGTTGTGAGCCGATTTTTCCTGATAATAAAATCGCTCTTGAACTTAATAATCGTGTTTGGTCAGCTCGTTCTAGATAATATATATATCATTGTTATAGTTTTCCCACGTCTGTGTGTTTACCTGTCGTCACGTGTATGTGCGTGCCTGTGAGTGATAGAAATATACGTAATATGTATATTGGTGTAGTCTGTCTGACGCTGTAACAACTGTTGTAGAAGATAGGTGAGAGAGAGAAGAATTCTTTTCGCTTTCAGAGACAGCCACTATATCAAATCTATCATCTCACGTGTGTGGAAATTCTATTACCTTTCACTAACTCTCACTGAGTCTATCACCTATTCAAACCTATTCAGAAGGGACCAAACCTGGTCTTAATTCTCCTATCGGAAATCTACGACATTTAGTTTTGTTTTGATTTGTTTGTAATTTGTTGGTCTAACCTTTTCTATCTTTCAGTTCTATTCACAATTTATATTCATATATTGTGACGTCATTTGTGTTGTTATTCTTTGCAGATTCAGTGATTATTTTCATTGATTTCCCTATTTAATTTATTTTGATTTCTGCAAACGTTCTTGTATTGTCAGTCCTATTTGTACTTTATGTATTCTGTTGGTTGACATATGTTTTATATAGGTATATTTCATAAGACACAATTGCCTGTGCACTGCACTTGGATTATGGTATAAACCAGTACCTGATTATTATTACTATTATACAAGACCTTATTAAAGGCTTGTGACCCACAGATATTGGGATAGTATACTGATTAATCAAGTCATTGAGAACTTGTGGTATTATTATTGATTCAGGTGATTAGTATTATTGTTAGACATCATGTCTACTTTAGAATACTTCATTACACAAGGGAAAGCCCTTGATAAGACTGGTCAACAATTAGAACAATGGGCAGTTGCTCAATATGACAAAGCATTAGCTGCAGAAGAGAGAAGAGCTATGGCAGAAGAGAAAAGATTAGCTGCAGAAGAAAGAAAAGCTATGGCGGAAGAGAAAAGATTAGAAAGAGAAGCTGAGGCTGCTGCTGAACAAAAGAAATAGCAGATGCAGGTGGAGGAAAGGAGATTTGAAGCTGAACAAAAAAAATTAGAAAGAGAAGCTGCGGCTGAACAAAAAAGATTAGACAGTGAAGCTGAACAAAAAAGATTAGACAGGGAAGCTGAACAAAAAAGATTAGACAGGGAAGCTGAACAAAAAAGATTAGACAGGGAGGCTGAACAAAAAAGATTAGATGCTGAAGAGAAAAAAGCAATAAGAGAACATGAATTTGAGTTGGAGAAATTGAGATTGACAAGTATGAGTAATGTTAATCAGGCATCTAGTGGTAATGGTAAACCTTCTACTTACAAGGTTAAGGTTCCACCGTTCAATCAGTCCAGTGACGATATTACATTCTGGCTGGATAGATTTGAACGTTCTTGTCGTACACATAATGTGGATAAATCCCAATACGCTAATCAATTAGCAGAAAACTTGAAAGGTGAATCTTTGACTAGATTATGCCTTGTAGGAGAAGCAGATAAGGATAATTATGATGTCATTAGGGCGGCTTTGATAAAAAAATATCAGCTAAGTGAGGAAGGCTATCGCCTTTTATTTAAGACGATGGTACCTGAGACGGGTGTAGAATTCTCAGAATTCACTGCAAAGGCGCGTCTCACAGTTGATCGTTGGATTGAGCTTTCCAAAACAGAAAAAACGTATGAAGGACTTATGGATTTGTTGCTCAGAGATAAGATTATGTCATGTGTGAACAAACCTTTCCTTGAATTTATACATGAGCGTAAACCCAAATCTCTAAAAGAAATGGAAGAATATTGTTCCCAATATGTCACTGCACACCCCGACGTGACTTTTGGCAACACTAAGATTAAGGAGAGTATGCCAGTTGCTTCAGCAACACCATACAATCCCAATTATTCACACAGATTTCAGGGACCTCAAAACAGATTTGATAAAAAAGGTAACCATAATAGTTATCAAAACCAAGGTAACCAATCATTTCAGGGTTCTTCTTCAAAGAACTGGAGACGACCTGATAGCTCTCGACACAGGGGTGGTCATAATTATAGGAATTTCCGTAGAGGAAGTAATTATAGAAACTATCAGGGTTATCCGTCTTGGAGTCAACAAGATCATAATTACAGAGATACTCATTATAATGAATATGATAATGGTAACCAAGGGAACTATGACTCAAACCCAAATAGGGGTTACAATAGAGGTAACAATAACTACAGAGGTGATAATAACCGAGGTAGATCTCAAAACAAAAGACATAAACCACATTTTCAGGCAAACTCTGTACAACAAGAGTCCAATGAAGCCTATAAACAGAGTAAAGATAATAATGATGCTAGTAATATGGCATGTGCCGCTTTTGATTTTGGGAGAGCATCTTAGTGCCCCAATGCAAAACGTTATTTGAGCCAACCACAGTGTCGACTTTAAGCTGTGGCCATCCTCTTCCTGCTCTTCCAGCATCAGTCGCGCATGATGGAAGAGGTTCTCTTGTCTTACATAAGGGTTTAGTGAATAACAATCCAGTCTCTGTGCTATTTGATTCTGGATGCACCACAGTTGGTGTTAGGCAGTCACTCGTAGATCCTTCCCGTGCCACTGGACAAGTAGTCAAATGTGTAACATTTGGCGGCACATTAGAGAAATACTCTACTGCTATCATTAGGATTGCTACTCCTTTCTTTACAGGAGATGTACACGCATGTCTTCTTCCGAATCCGATCGCTGACCTCATCATCGGTCGCATTCATGGAGTCAAGGAATGCACTCCGCAACAAATTTCCACGTGGGAAAGGCAAAACATGCAGATTGCTAACGCTGTAGTCACTAGAGCTCAGGCTCTTAATATGCCTCAAACTTCATCTATTGAAGATAATGAAGTGCATAACCAAGATAATCCCTTGGTAATTTCTCGTGACTCGTTTATAAAACAGCAAGAAGATGATCCCACTCTGAAGAAATTCTTCATTCTTGCAACTAAAGGTGATCCGAATAAAGACACAAGTCGTAAATCGTGGATTACAAAGAAGAATGGCGTACTTGTACGTATGGTTCAAGACTCCATTACGTCAAGTCATTCTCAAATCCTGGTTCCCAAGAATTTGAGAGTTAAAATTTTGCAGCACGCTCACGACTCTCAGTGTGCTGGACACATGGGTTTTTCCCGTACTAAGTCAAGAGTCCTTGCGGCTTTCTTTTGGCCATTGGTAAACAAGGACATACGTATTTATTGTCGATCTTGTAAAGAATGTCAGGAAGTTAAATCCAAAGGTCCACGGCATGCTGCACCCATTCAGGCGGCGGACATTCCTATTCGGCCGTTCCAAAAAATGGCCATAGACATAATTGGTCCATTTAAGATCAAGTCTGCCAGAGGACATCAGTTTATCTTGACGTGTGTTGATATGTGCACACGTTGGCCAGAGGCTATTCCTCTGAAGAGCATTACTACTGCTGATATTGCAGATGCTCTTTGGCTTATATTTTCTCGTCTGGGGTTCCCCGGAGAGATATTGTCAGACCATGGCACCCAACTAATATCAGATACCATGTCTCAAGTAATGTCTACTCTGCAGATAGATAGATCTTTAAGTAGTATCTACCATCCAATGTCTAATGGTATGGTCGAACGCCTTAATAGAACACTTAAAAACTTACTGGGGAAGATAACTGAGGATCATCCTCAAGACTGGGACAGAGTTTTACCTGCGGCCCTCTTCGCTTACAGAGAGGTACCCAATGAACATACGGGATTTTCTCCCTTTGAACTCGTCTTTGGCGCGCGTCCGCGTGGCCCTATGTCGTTGCTTCACGATCTCATAACATCTGACAATATTGACGATGACACAAAGTCATCCTACGAATATGTCATCGCGTTGAGACAAAAAAATTATCGAAGCATGCAAATTAGCAACTTCTTCTTCTGAATTTGCGAATTAGAAGGCAAGGCAATTTGCCAATAAGAGGAGATGCTTACGACAACTTTGTCCTGGTGACAAAGCATTTGTATTACTACCTTGTAGGGAAAACAGATTACTTATTTCTTGGAAAGGTCCGTACGATATAATATCGAAAATTTCCGATGTCGACTATATTGTCGATATTGATGGGAAGCATAAAACCTTCCACATCAATATGCTTACTGAATTCCATGAACGTCCGGATTATTTGCAACCCATTTTCCAAGCAACGGACAATTCTCCAGTACAACATGGTCATTACTCATCACTGTCCGTGATACAGGATGAGGAAACAAGTTTTTCAGATGTAAATCTTCCTCTTCCAATGATCCCACTTCATTCCAGTGAATCATGGAAGAACGTTACTGTCTCTCCTGATTTGTCTCTAGGAGAACAGCGACAAGTTTCAACTATGTTGCAAACATTTCAGGATGTACTCACTGACATCCCTGGACAAACGAATGTCATTCAACATGACATTGTTCTAACTGACCATACTCCTATTAGGGTTAGACCTTATCCTATACCTATACATTTTCAAGCACAGGTCGAGAAAGAGTTGGATGAGATGATAGATTTGAAAATAATCGAACCATCCACCTCTGCATATTCTTCGCCGATGGTTATTGTGCGTAAAAAAGACAATAACATACGTCTTTGCGTTGACTATCGAAAATTGAATCAAGTAACGAAGTTCGATGCCGAACCCATGCCTTTACTGGAAGAGCTACTTACTCGACTCTCCAAATCTCATTTTTCACTAAACTTGATTTGTCTAAAGGATATTGGCAAGTTCCTTTATCTGAACGCGCCAAACCTCTCACGGCTTTTTCAACACCTAGAGGTTTGTTCCAATGGAATTTTATGCCTTTCGGTCTTATGAACGCACCAGCTACGTTCGTACGCATGATGCGCCGAATCCTATCTTATCGGTCAGATGTCATTGCATATCTAGACGACATCTGTCTTTTCAGCGATACTTGGGAAGATCACTATTCAGGGTTAGATGAATTGCTGTCTACTTTGCGTGAGCACAACCTGACAGCGAAACCCTCTAAAGCCTATATTGGTTTTAGCGAAATTTCTTTCCTAGGCCACCGAGTTGGTCATGGTTTCCTAAAGACAGAGGACCATAATACTAGTAAGATACTTAACATCTCAATCCCTAAGACTAAAAAAACAGGTGAGAAGTCTGTTAGGTCTTATTCAATTTTATGGCAGATTCATTCAGAATCTATCCTCTATCATGGCACCTCTCTCAACACTTCTAAAGAAAGGTTCGCCTAATGTGGTCCACTGGTCTCAGGAATGCCAATGCTCTCTGGATAAGATTAAAACACTGTTTTCAACACCACCTATTTTGGTGCTACCCACTAAAGATAAGACATTCGTTCTTCGTAGTGACGCTTCATCCACTGGGATTGGAGCGGCACTAATGCAAGAGTACTCTGGAACTCTGCATCCTGTAATGTATATTTCCAGAAAACTTAATGCGGCAGAAAGGAATTATTCGGTTTTAGACCGTGAGCTATTAGCTATGGTTTGGTCGATCCTCAAACTACAGAGATTCCTTCTAGGCGCACATTTCATAGTAGAAACCGACCAAAAAGCTCTTACTGCTATACAGAGTAAGAATTTGAAGAGCTCGAGGTCTACTCGATATGCAATTGCTCTTCAACCTTTTCATTTCTCTGTGCGAGCTATTCGTGGATCAGATAATGTGATGGCAGACATTCTGTCAAGATGCCCACATGATTCCACATAACTATTAGGGCTTAGACTTCTTGATATGTCTAGTTCTATAGTAGTTCCTTTTCTATATCATGATAGATACACATTTGTAATTTAATAATATAATGATTGTATCACTACATAGCGGTTCATGGATGTTTATTCACCGCTGTGCTTTGATGATTTTTTCTTCATAAATCATAAATTTAAGATATCTAATACGAAATGATGATATGAATTTTTTAGGCATTGTATAATTGCCAGAATTGTATTATACTTTGATGACACCTTCCTGGAAAAATATACTTGTAGAGAAATAATTTCTCTCAGTTTATGAGACACATTCTCACCAGTCGCTCCATAAGTCGACTTAGCCTCATATTAGGCGTTATAGGTATTCCTGATATTTTCATCTGCGCATTATTCATGCGTTGTGAGCCTATTGTACGTTGCTCCTAGATGTATTTCAAAAAAAAAAAAATGTTCCATTTTTTTTTTTCCCGGGAGGTGTGGTAAGACTGTTACGTGCAGTCTTTGATATCTTACAATATTATACATAGGTAATTTTTTAGTGCTTAAGGGAAAGTCATTATTGAGTTACTTCCCTTGAAAGTTGTGTCGGCTCTTTCGATCAAACTCCGCGGATAAATCCATTTTACTGCGATTTATTCGTTGTTTGGGTAATAATAGATTGTTCTTGCTTCAGAATATCTATGGCCTGAATTTATGTGTATTGTTTGTCTGAGTAGGACGAGTCTGTCTTATATCTGTATATCTTTACATATCTAAGTCGAACTATATGTTCTGTTGTCTCTAGAGAGGTCGAAGGCTATTCGGCGGATGTGTCGCTAGAGAGTGGTGTGATTTGGCTTCGTCCTGATAGGGACTGTGTTTCCTATGTCGGCCTGTCGCCGGGAAAAAAGTGATCTCAGTATTTGTGGGGAAAGTGATAGTCGTCTAGACCTATCGTGTATGCTTTACCCCAGTGTTTATGCGTATTGCCAAGGAATGGCAGTTTCATATTTCTTATACCAAGGTAATCCAAGATACTTTTATGAACTCTCGTACGAAGCCACCATTTTCGATAAGAGAATATATTTGACTCGATGAAAACGACTTCGATTCCTAGCAGCACTATATTCTGTAGAATGCAGTCAATTATTCATGATCAAATCTACAGAGCAATGCAATGTTTTATGAATGACTAACTTTAGGACAGATTCATTATCTGTATCCAAACGTGAGTGACAGCTCACGAGTGAAGCCATCTTGGAACCAAAACATGTAGTGACTTTCAAGAAGAGAAAAGGGATGCCCGTATTATCGCTTGTTTAGTCCAGAGATCACTGCTACACATGAGAACCCTTTATCAGCGGTTCAATATTATTATATGAAAAAATATGTGCTGAACATTAAGTTGGAGAATCGTCGCTAAACGAGATTAGGTTTAGAAGCCATCTGAAATGTTGTTTATAAGCTGACGTGCTCAGTCAGTGAAGTCAGATGATTTATATGTATGGGCGATGCTGAGGGCTTGGCTACTGACAGTCCATTATAATATTAATCTACATGAGTGCCCATGTAACATAACATTGCAAGACCAGTTATCCACTGTACTATGATGTATTATGCCAACCTGTGATTTGTCACTATCTGTGCTGTCGAGTGTGTACGTCCCATTAAACTTTAGAAAAGGTACACAGTCGTTGGTGTCGATGACTTCCAGTCATACATGAGTGTGAGAAAAGAACATTTGTCAACAACACGAACCCTTATCATCATTCGCACATTGTACACTCAATCCATGTCTACACACCACTGCGTAGGTCAAGTTGACATTCCATACACTACAGTGGAGCAAACAACACCATAGAGATCTTATCAACTGATGATGATGATGTCTGCTTCCATCCACTTATATTTATCCTTTTGGTGGATATCATTAACGGGAATAACATCATCAACTTTATTCAACTTTATCAGTGATCATAGATTTTTTAATTTGATTTCATTTCAGCGAGAACCGGTTAACTCTGAGTGAGTTACGGGACCTCTGAGCCATCGGCCAGAATTGCCTTCCAGGAAAACTAGGATAAATCTTCAAGCCATTTACACTGGGGTGTTCCCACCAACTGCAGTTGTTTATTTTCCCGACACCCTACTACGTGAACACTCTGATGATTTCCCTGGCTGGAAAGTTTGACGCCAAACACACCTTTTACGTGGAGCACCCATGCTCCACCGGCATCAACGTCAGAGCTACACATTATCGCCAGCTCTTTCATCTTGTAGCCATCGTCAGCTCTAGTGCATCCTTACTGTTATGCGCCGTCACAGGATTGACGGGCTTGCGTAAAATAGTGGATTTAATGCCTGTATCGCCTTTAATCTTGAGTGCATTCAGGGCTACGCCTTTAGATCCTGGATTTAAAGCACACCTATACATGTAGAGGACTTAACATTTGTCCTGACAATTCTTTTCCGTGGTGGAGTTATAGTGTTGGGGTTTTTTCTTCCCACATAAGCAGAGGAAAGGGTCATCATATCTCCGTTGGCGATCCGCCGACAGCTTAACACCAAGCGGAATATAAACACAACTGCGCCGACGAAGAAGCACTTTGTTAGGTGGACTCAGATACATTTTGGTGAGGGGGAGCTTGAACTAATTGCGGGAAAGGGTCATTAAGTTGGATTGAACAGCCGTACTGCTGACCAGCAGTATATTGTATAAGTCAGCGGTATACGTCAGCGAGATATTGTATGTGTGTATGTAGGAACTTCTTTATTTCAAGGTTCACTGCAGAAGGAGTAGTAGAATCCCTAGCCCAATAATAGCAGGAGTTTGAATTACCGAGACGTGAGAGCAAAGCTCATCGTTTCTTGTCTAGTATGATTATTCTTATGATCTTATTATTACTAGCAAAGCATTGTCTCTCGATTTTGTTAAACGAATTTTTATGATTTGATGGTTTGTGGTTGGACATTTTTCTTGTTTTGCCATAGTTTTTCCTTTAATAAATTAGACACCAACTCGCGGATCAGACGTCTTTTCTATCTGTACTTGTACTTGATTGATTGCGGAGTCACTAATGTGCACTTTCCTTACTCCTAGAAGAGAGAGAAGAAGAGTGAATATAGTTTTGCAACATAGTCACTGAGTGGCCGGAGGGGAGAGTCATTATCTGATCTTTTACTCCTGATAGCTATAATTCACTCCATCCACATTCAACACCATAACTTATCTATTTTCTCAGTCGTCACTCAGACTTTTGTCATGTCTCAGACGTCGCTCAGACTTTTTTTCTTGTCTCAGTCAGACTCTGTACACAACTCGTGACATATATCCCCAGTGTAATATCTAATTACTGGAGAAAATACAGCTAGACAGGACAATAAACATTCCCTAGATATGCCCAGTATAATAGTATCTAATTACTGGAGAAAATACAGCTAGATACGACAAGAAACATTCGCTAGATATGCGCAATGTAATATTATCTGATTACTGTAGGAAGTATAGCTACATAGGACAAGAAAAATTCGCTAGATATGCCTAGTGTAATATCTAATTACTGTATAAACTAGAGCTAGATAGGACAAGAAACATTAGCTAGAAATGCGCAGTGTAATATTACCCAATTACTGGAGAAAATACAGCTAGATATGCACAATGTAATATTACAGGAGAAAATATAGCTAGATAGGACAAAAACGTTCGCTAGATATGCCCAGTGTAATATTATCTAACTACTAGAGAAAATACAGCTAGATAGGACATGAAGCATTCGCTAGATATGCCCAGTGTGACATTATCTAATTACTAGAGAAAATACAGCTAGATAGGACATGAAACATTCGCTAGATATGCCCAGTGTGACATTATCTATTTGCTAGAGAAAATACAGCTAGATAGGACAAGAAACATTCGCTAGATATTCCCAGTGTAATATTTTCTAACTACTGGAGAAAAAAGAGCTCGAAAGGACAAGAAACATTCGCTAGATATGCCCGGAGTAATATTATCTAATTACTAGAGAAAATAGAGCTTGATAGGACAAGAAACATTCGCTAGATATGCACAGTGTAATATTATCTAATTACTGGAGAAAATAGAGCTAGATAGGACAAGAAACATTCGCTAGATATGCACAGTGTAATATTATCTAATTACTACAGAAAATACAGCTAGATAGAACAGGAAACATTCAGTAGATATTCCAAGTGTAATATTATCTAATTACTGGTGAAATATATATATATAGTCTGACGCTATCTCTAGCTCATCTACTGTTCTGTTCTTCTTCTATTCCTAACCCTAGATAAGGCCCGTAGGACTGGTGGAACTAGTTGATGTATCTTTCTATATAAGACTGGTCTAACCACCAGGGCTGCTTGTTTGTATCAATAGTCACTTGTTCCACGCTGCCCCTAGCTACTGTCTATTGTCTCTGCATCTAACACAACATACCTGTTCGTCTTGTAGTCTTGACAATTTGTTAACACAGTCTTGAACTGGCGACATTGTCTTTCTTGTCTTTATCTATCATCTATTAAAGGTGGCGTTTGAGCGTCTTGTTGGTTCGGCAAAATAATTTGATACAATACTGTGACCACAGCAACCAACCACCTTCAGTGGCTTGTTCGCCAGAAACAATCATCCAATATCGCTCGTCACTACACAACTTTAATACCTAACAAACTTGCTCTCCTACGCTAAACGCGTTTAAAAAGATCAGATTCCCTTAATCTTATTCCGGATTTAACGTTTCCCCGTTCTCTGCTAAAATATGTTCACCCTCGCAACACTTTCTCGTGTCTGTTTATTTTTGATCTCTCACCAAAACCTTTCAAGGGACGTAATTTAAAGTCATCTCCCTTTGCTGATTAAACTCAAAACCCATACAATCTTCTTTAATCTTATTACTAAAACATTACTATGCAAATCAGTCACACCATAATTTAGAACTCACATGAAATACCAAACCAAAACACCAAGCTACATCTCCCAAAAGGGGACCTATGGAGTTACCTCCCTTCCCTCAAAACACCCTTCTGCTCATTTCACTTCCCCATAACAAAGACATATAGTCTCTTAACAACTCTAACTTTCTTAAACCATTTGTCTGTACTCTCTTTCACCCTTAAAGTCCCAAGTTACCGGTCACACTGGCAATTCTTGAAGTGTAAAATGAGAAATGTCATTTTGTTAAATAATGTCCACATTATTTACAAGCAACTCAGTTCCTTTCCATCAAGCTTCATCATCATCATCATCGTCATCGTCATCATCATCAACATCATCATCAATTTGTTTGCAATCCTTACGGAGCAAAGAGCCACCAAGGTAGCTAGACTCCTTACAGGAAACCTGCAGTAAGCATTTACATACGCTCTAGCAGCGGTGGTTTGTGTGACGATTTGTTTCACATAATGAGGTTGCTAGCCCCTTGTAACCTCATACTTCGCTTTGTACGACACGCACGAGGATGCAGTAGTACTATTTTTAATTTGTACTTCGGAGACCCCCAGTAATACACGGGACTAGTTTAAAGTTTACGTGCGATATTTTAAAACATAATAATAAGTAACTAAGCAGTCTTAAGGCTTAAGGGGTACGTCTTAAGTGGCAATACTAGTATTACATTACGAACAAAATTAATAGTCTATTTGTTTATTATTTTCAGACAAGACAACTGACAAAACAAAACAAAACAAAAACATTTGTTAGCGGTAGAAGTACAAGCAAGTTCAGTCATGTCATCAACATCAATATCAAGTCTGCCAACATGTTAATGACAGTCGATTTAAGGAAAAATGTATCAATGATCTCTTTACGTTTGAATCTTAAATGCCAAAATTTGCGAAAAAGCCAAGACGAAATCAAAGATGTGGACGGTGGAAAAGGAAGTCAATGCCTAGGTCAAACAACGTAGCTTGAAGATGAATAAAGCCGTGAACGTTCAGGCCCCATGCTCCATAAGAAGTGAAAAGGGAATGATGATGGTGATTATTGTGACAAAACGTCTGTACGTGTTCTTTTTGTGGCTTTCTCACACCTTCAACCCTACGGCAGTATCATTTCTTCTTCATTTTTCTTTCCGATCGCTCATTATTGGCAATTTTTTGCCCTTTCATTCATTATTTTGCTCTATGCTGAATCTAGTAGGGTGAAGTCTCTAACACTCCCCTACGGAAGTATCTGCTATGGGATAATCGTTATCTCTTCCATGTTTGCTTTACCACTCCTCAGACTTATTTACGTTCCGCCAAGTGAACTGTGGTTTTATCATAATAATCAATCAATCAATCAATACCCTATAGCTCTCCGAGGACCATAGGCCTTCAACAAACACATGCCAAGTCTTCCTGTCCCGTGCCATCCGCTCAAGTTCTTTCCATGTTTTCCTCATCATTTTCACCTCTGTTTCCAGTTCTCTTCTCCATGTGTTTCTTGGTCTACCTCTGCTTCTCTTTCCCTGTGGATTCCAGAACAAGGACTGCCTTGTAATGCTATCAACAGGTTTCTTCAATGTGTGTCCTATCTATCGCCAGCGTCTTCTTCTCACGTCTTGTTCCACTGGCACTTGTCTGGTTCTTGTCATCAATTCCATATTTGTGACTTTGTCATAACATTTCAGTCCTTCTTTTCTACGCAAGCACCTGTTTATAAAAGTATGTAGCTTTTTGGTTGTTGTTTTTGTTGCTCTCCATGTCTCAGAGCCATACAATAGGACTGACTTGACATTTAAGTTGAAGATTCTTATTTTCGTGTTGGACTTGATTTCTCTTGTTCTCCATATGTTTCCCAATATAATGAAAGCGCCTCTTGCTTTTTGTATTCTTATTTTGATATCATTGTCTGTCCCTCCAACTTTGTCTATATTACTACCAAGATATGTGTACGATTCTACATCCTTTAGTGGTGTTTCTTCAAGTTCAGTCTTGTTATCATTTCTTGCATTTATTCTCATAATCTTTGTCTTTTCCCTGTGTATTTTCAGGCCCACTTGTTGTGACCACTCATCGAGAAATTTCATTTTCTCTTGCATCTGATTATGGTTATGGGACAGAAGAGCCAAGTCATCTGCAAAATCCAGATCATCAAGCTGTTTAGTCAGATTCCACTGTTTTCCATTTCTGTTGTGTGATGTCGATGTTTTCATAACCCAATCTATTGCTAGTAAGAAAAGAAATGGAAACAACAGGCATCCCTGTCTCACTCCTGTTCTTATCCTAAACGGTTCTGTAAGTTGTCCTTCATGAAGAACTCTGCATGTCATGTCTTCATAGGTCTTCCTTATTAACTTCGTGGGAACTCCATAATGCCTCACCAATTTCCAAAGTGATTCTCTGTCTACACTGTCAAATGCCTTTTCATAGTCCACGAATCCGATGTATAGCGGTGAATTCCATTCCAGACTTTGTTTAACTATTATTCTCAATGTGGCTATCTGGTCTGTACAGGATCTGTTTTGTCAAAAATCTTCTTGTTCATCTCTCAGTTGTTTGTCTATGGACTCTTTTAATTTCTCAAGGATTACTCTGTTTAATACTTTTCCTTGCACAGATAGTAACATTATTCCTCTATAATTCGTGCACTCTTGTAAATTTCCCTTCTTAGGCAACTTGACCAGATGACCTAACTTCCATTCTGCTGGTATTTCCTCTCTCTCCCAGACTTTGCAAGTAGTTTGTATAATATCTCTGTAGAGGTATCAATATCTGTTTTGACTGCCTCTGCTGGAATGCCATCTGGACCAGCTGCTTTTTTTATCTTTCAGAAGCTTTATGGCTTTCTTTATTTCTTCTCTACTTGGTCCTTCACAGCTGATTTGTAGCTCCTCTTCTACTGGCTGGATTCTTGGGGATTAGTTGGAGCTGGTCTATTTAGAAGTTCCTCAAAATATTATGTCCATCTCTTCCTTTGTTCTTGTATATTACTGAGCAATATATTTATTTGGCAATGTTTTGCCCTTTCATTCATTATTTTGCTCTATCCTGAATCTAGTAGAGTGAAGTCTCTAACACTCCACTCCCCTGCGGAAGTATCTGCTATGGGACTATCTTTATCTCTTACATTTTTGTTTTACCACTCCTCAGACTTATTTACGTTCCACCAGGTGAACTGTGGTGTTATCGTAACAATACCCGGTCATTATCATCGCTCAGCGGTAATACGTTTATCTCATTGAATCAATCTGACCACCTTTGTAAGGAGACGATCCTCGTTTGACAATATGGTCTCTTACGAGGATGACTGGGATACCGTATTCACACACACACACAGGCGATAATGTGATAATCTTTTCACGGGACCCTCCCTGTGTGTGATTATCGCAGATAACCTGTCTGGCCAGACAATCTGGACGGAAGGCATTTAGACAGGTAATCAGTTCACACATTTGTTTCTGAGAGTGCACAAGGTGTCACCGGAAATATTACGTCTGATTATCAAGAGGTCACGCGTTGGACTATCCTATCAGCTGTCTTCCTCCTGGCCTGGTTCCATTCTAGTCCTCGGTCCTTCAAAGATTGTCTAATGTTGTCCTCCCAGCGGACTCTGGGTCGTCCTGGGGGTGTGGATCCCTTGCTCTTTGTTTCACATGCTTGTCGTGGTAACCGATCTTCTCCCATTCTGCAGACATGGCCAAACCATCTTAGTTGGGACTGTTCTACGTGGGTCTGCAGGGGGTGGGAGTTTAGGCCTTGACGTATCGTCTGGTTGCAGACCATGTCTCTTCTTGTTACTTCAACCACCTTCCTCAGATACCTCATCTCTGAGGTTTGGATCTTACTTTTGTGGGTTGTAGTCATTGCCCATGACTCGCATCCATATGTCAAGACTGGGACATAGGTGGAGCGGTATACAGCCATCTTCGTTTTCTTACCAACCTTACTCTTGCTGAGGAATCCTCGATTTATGGCCTGAAAAAGTCTCCCAGCTGCTGCTTTTCGAGTGGCCACCTCTTCTTTGATGCCTCCCTGTTGGTCTATATTAGCTCCGAGGTATTTAAAGTGGTCGACTTGCTCCAGAACCTGTTCTCCCAGATTAATCTGATGTCTTCTTTCTTCTCGTGATATCACCATGGATTTTGTTTTAGAGCTGCTTATCACCATCCCTCCTGTGTATACGCAAGAATTTAATTCTTCTGAGAGATTAACATTGGTGGGTGGACAGCGAAAGGATGCACCTGTTAAGTTTCCAACTCAGTGTAATGAGCAGAGGCATTTTTTTGTCTATTTTTTCAAAAGTTCGTAGTACAAGACTTCTTGTGGTTAAAAGCTATCAGACGGTTCGAAGTACTGAAGTTACTACGCCACTCGTGTGAGAGAAGTACACTCAGCACCAAGAAGTGACGAAAACCACGGCGAAAGGACTCACCTAGAGTTAAGTTTTCTTGTAAACTAGGCGAAAGCAACGGACTTTGATAAATCCTCACCTATGTCTCAGTGACGAAAACTTGTATTTATTGTGTAGCAGCGCTGGTTAACAGTTGGTTGCTGCACATAGCCTTTGCTTACCCAGGATCTTTTGCCTCAAGCGTTGGTTACACTGACTAACAAAAAAAACTTTTTTTTTCTTTCTCTAACATTTCTATGTTTTTCTGGTCAATTTTAATGCGCTGTTTTTAAATCTGCAAACCGTTTTTCTCTATCAGGTCGGGATCTCTAGAAATACGCAATTGAAGTTTTTTAACAACGCATACAGTATTACAACATCATTCGTACAAGAAGTATAACAGTTATGTAGGCTTGAATTTCTTTGCAGTCAACTTTCGTCGGTGAATGGCATGTGGTACATCGCGATGAAGCTTCCAACAATAATCGGCAAGCATGGTCACACTCCACCGTCCTTGATAACGTGACTCCATTACGGCGATATCTTGATGGAATCATTCTCCATGTTCATCGCTGACTTCGCCAAGGTTGTCAGGGAAAAAGTTAAGATGCGAATCGAGCAAATGGATTTTGAGGGACATGTTACAGCCCATAATTATGTATGCATATATGCACTGCTTAACAATATGCAACATAGTCGACAGATTTGTAATTTTCCAGAAAGTTATCGACGATCGATTTGAATGCCATCCATGCGCGACGTTCACTACCATGTAACAAGTTCTCGAATTGTTTGTCTGCAATAACTTTCCTAATCTGAGGTCCTACAAAGATACCTTCCTTTATCTTTGCATCGCTAACTTGCGGAAACTTTTCTCGAAGATAAGTGAAAGCTTTGCTCGTTTTATCTAACGCTTTTACAAAATTCTTCATGAGCCCCAACTTTATATGTAACAGTGGTAAAATGAAGGTGTCTTTGTTAACTAATGGCTCGCGTATTACATTTTTATGCTCGAGTTGCATACGATCCCGGATAGGCCACACCTTTCTTGCATAATGTTCCTGTCTGTTGCGGCTGTCCCATTCACATCGGAAGCAACAAAATTTAGTATACCCAGTCTGCATGCCCGTGAGAATTGCAATGACCTTTAGTTCTCCACAATTCCGCCATTGGTAGTCATAATACTTTATTTTTTCCAAACGTATAGCCATATTGTCATAAGTTTCTTTCATATGAACAGAGTAGGCGACTGGAATTGATGAAAAAAAATTTTCTGTTATGCAATAACACGGCTTTTAGACTAGTCTTGGAAGAATCGATGAAAAATCGCCATTCGTTGACTATGTGCTCATGACCGTTTACATCTTTGCAATAGCAAATGTCATCATCCATCTCAAAGTATTGAACAAGTTCTCTGTGTCTATGACGAAATTTAGATATCGGAGTATTGGGCGCTTAAAGATTCCATTCTTTGAGTCGCGAACCGAGTAATTCCGCTTGTCCTTTGGTAAGAGCGAGATCACGTATTAGATCTGAAAGTTCTGAATGGTTAATTAAGTAAACACCATCATTCACCGGTATGTAATCTGAGTCAGAATTAGTTTCTAAAGCAGGTAAACTATGACTTTCTGATGGTTCATTTACGTCCAACGGATATTGTTCTGGTGGTACTTGGATCGGACACGTGATTGGATCATGAGGCACTGGTTTCGAAACCGATTCAATATTTGGATAAACCACAGACTTTCTAGTTTTAAAAGTGAAACCATGGATATTTGTCAAGCAGAAGTAACAATCAGTAGTGTGATTTGTATGTTCACGCCATATTACTGGCACGCCAAAAGGCATCGACTTATGCTTCGGCGATTTTCTTAACCAACCTGCCAATGTATCGAACAAACCGCATTTGGCTTCCAAGATTTATTTGCATCATCAACTTTCGAATCAAAATAAAGTTCATATGCTATCTTTAGTAATGGTGTAAAGTTTTTCTGGTTAACACGATCGGTAAAATATCCGCACACGTAACAGAACAGATCAGCCGAATTTCTACAACTTCTAGAAGCCATATTTTGCTCAGAATTATTTCAAAATACAGTAACTATTTGAAAAATCGCGTAACATATGTCATGCATCTTTTAGCAGTATAAAAAGTAGAATTATGTTGCTTTTTATTAATTTTTAATAAGTTATATAGTAAAAATGAAACGGAGCAAATAACGGTTTCCCAAAAAATATATTTATTCACAAATATCTTAAGAACCCGACGTGATAGAGATAAACGGATTTCAGATTTGAAATCAGCGCAAGAAATTGACCTAAGAACACTTATTCTTATATAAGAAAGAAAAATGTTGTTTGTCAGTGTTATTGACTTTACGGTTGTTGACTGTTTACACAACACATATTGAGTAACAACATAATACTACGTAGCAACTCCGTAAAAATATGGGAACGCCGCCTTCACCTAGAACAAATGTTTATTTACACTATGTAGAACAATGCCGTCGGCGGGACCGCCAACAATCTGGGTCCTGCCGAATTTTCCCTCTTTAACAACATTAACTTCCGTACAACCATGTATTCAGAATTGCGCTGTCTTATGTCTATTGTCGCTTTGGATGTTACTACTGCTTATGTCCTTTTCTTCCTTCTTGTGGTTTTCTTTTTATGGTTATTACTACTGGTTAAGGTTCAGGTTATTAAGATAGTTATCGGACAACTCCGGGGAATGTTACTTTTCCTGACTCTAGGTGGCCGCTATCTTGGCACAAATATCCAAGCCATCGAATTGCCATAACCCATTCACTCTACGTACCCCTTTTTCAGAATAGAGCTTAACCGCTCCTTCCTTCTTTTGCCTTGTCGAGACTCATCAATCTATCTATATGTTGAGGCTTATGTATACACAATCCGGACACTGAATATCTAAGAAAGTCTCCTCTAACTAATGATCGCCTTCAATATCTTAGCCCTCTTTCTCTCTGGTAGTTCTGTCCCCTCTCTGGCTGCTCGATGAGAAGCGTTCCTAACCTTTTTTCTGTTTTGGCCCTTCCTATGAGCATCATTTCCGCACATCCCTTTTTTCTACCCCGTCTATACCAACTCATGTTAGACTTCTCATTCTTCTTTCCCTTACTGCCACAACAACAAAATTTCACCAATCTTTCCATATTTATTTTAACTGTTAAGGATTAATTCATTATTAAAATTGTTACATGTTGTTTTAAAAGTGAACAATCATAGTCGCTTCAGTTTTTATTTGTATGAAAGCAAACGTATGAGCCAGAATATTTAATATCAATACCATAATTACAGCCGTGAATACTTCGGTCTGTCGGTCTGTCACACTTTGCATACCGTCGTTTGCGTACTTTTTCTATTTTTGAGAGAGTGCATTAACTTTCAAGCACAGCTAAGGGAGTGCAACTGTGGTTGAAAGTTAGACAATATGGCTAATCCTGCCAAACCCACAAGGTATCTTTTCCTGAGGCTACGTACACCATCACCAGTATCTTCACGTGTGAGTCGTGCAGTGTCATTTATACGATCACATGTAAACGTTGCTGCAAAACCTATTGTGATGGGGCCGAAAAGGAGACGCCCGCCCCCTACCTGTTTTTGGGCAGATTTATCGCCCATGTATTTTAGAAGTGCGCGAAGCATGCTGAGATGTGAATTCTTCAAGATTGATGAAGTAGAAGATATGTAATGAGGCCACAATAATGCCTTTAAATTAAGTTGTGGTGTAGAATTGTGTTATATTAAATAGCTGTAGGTTTTATTTGTGTTTTCGCTATTCCTAAGCGATAATCGCGTGTGATATTTAAGTAGCCAAGATTAATACGCCTAGCGCAGATAAGTGAGTGATTAGCCTAGTGCCTATAAAAAGAAATAGCGGTCGGCAAAAGGCCGATTTGAAGATTCAGCCCACACGAGAGAGCAAACGACGAAGCGCCCTGTGTACCTACACAGAAGAACACAAAGACATGACATGTGAGTTAATTTAAATTAGAATTAGCTTAATATAATTCTGATATTGTATTCAGCACGAGTCTGTTTTAATGTTTAGTGATATAGATAGATGTGTTTCCAAAGGAAATGTCTTTTTAGGACATTATGATTTAGTCTTGAAATATAATTGAGTGAAAATAAGGTTCGATAGGTTTTATTAGGCACGCAAAGCCTAAATCCAGATGTGAGAATTTAGTATCAAGTATTTCATCCATCAGACCGGGCATATTTAGTAAGAGTGTTTTATACATGAAACTGGACAGAGAAGCATCTATTACTTGAATTTAGATAATATTAACTGTTATGAAGATGGCGGCCACGTGGTCATGAAAGCGGCGAGGTGAATAAAGAAGGCGCCAAGGGGTCTGCGATCACACTCTTAGTTATCACTTAATGTTACGCAGTTTTAGATCGCGTGAATCGACACGTGGGTAAAGTATGTAATGTTCCCCGGTAAAGGAAAGAGAGAGTTTTCTTGGTAAATGTTACGCCATGTGGCACGATGTGTATTTAGTCCCAGTTTGGCTTAAGTCGAGAATAATTATATTGTATTCTTTATGTAAGAGTAATTTAGTGTATTTCACGTTTATTGATAATTCTACTGTATATATTTAATGAGTTACTGTGAGGTGAGAATAGTCATTTAGATTTCTGGAGAGCGCGAGGCCACTCCTTGGGCGTAAAGCGCATTTGAAACATAAATGTTGCTGTTTGCTCCTTGCGGAGCAGGGCGACACCAGTGCGGCTGAATCCTACAGAAGCCTGCATGAAGCATTTATATGCTATGGCAGTGAGTTGTTTCGGTAACGATGTGTTTCAGGTGATGAGATTCCCAGGCGCACCAGTCGTCACATACGACATGCTTCAGAATGCAGTAACGAATATTGAGATAGATCAGTTACGAGGTAGTAGCTTATTCTCATTACTGAGAGTATTTGTTGTACATACAGTTGAATATTATTCTATGTCCATTTGATGATTATTTAATTATGGTTATGTGAGGAATGGTTGTGAGAGCGCGTGGGCTCACTTCAAGGTATATATTTCTCTTCTCCGCTCCCGAGGGAGCCTGGGGCCAACAGTGTGGTTTGCCTCCATATTAAGTATTCATATGCTAGGGCAGTAGTGTTTCGGTAGCAATCTGTGTTACATGGTGAGATTGCCAGCCCCACGCACAACACCTTACTAGTCTCATTGGACGACATGCATGAGTGTGTGTGTGTGTGTATGATAGATGAGTGTGTGCTCTTGCAGTAGTGGTTTCCGTAGCAACCTGTGTTACATGGTGAGGTTGCCAGCCTCATGCACAACACCTTACTAGTCTCATTGGACGACATGCATGAGTGTGGGTGTGTGTGATAGCTGAGTGTGTGCTCTTGTAGTAGTGGTTTCGGTAGCAACCTGTGTTACATGGTGAGATTGCCAGCCCCACGCACAACACCTTACTAGTCGCATTGGATGACACACATGAGTGTTTGTGTGTGTGTGACAGTTGAGTGTGTCAGGTGGCGGCGTAGGACAGTTTGACAGGTGAGAGCGTGGTGTTTCTCATTCAGTATTATATTATGATTTTAACTATTCTGTGCTTTGTTTGCTTCTTCAGATTAGCATCGGGCACTGTTGGGTGTTTTGGTTTGTTTGGTTTGGTGTTATGTTCGCTAGTTTATTTGTTTAATGTTTGCTTTGTCACTGAATGGGCTGTAAAAATAAATATAGCCCCTGCCTCTAGAATCAAGAGTTTTATTGTTGTTCGGGTCGGTGCGAGTGTGACAAGAGAATGATCACAACATAATCATCATCATCTCGCCCACCCTATCACAATATATTGTTTTAAAATATCAGTTTTAAAATGTAAACTTGTGACCTCTTTCAAATATGGCAGTAATACTTCCGATTGCACTTATGCAAACTCACAAACACATCGGTGAACTTGTTTCCTAGGTAATACCTTTCCCGCTTTAATCTCCCCAGACGGGTTATCTGTATTATTGATACAGATATGGTCCAGTGGAAGGATTACCTCTTTATCACTTTGTTTTCGTACACCTCTCAGACGGATTTCATAGACTTTCTTTCCGTCGATCGTGCGAGACCACCTTGGGTCCACAGTGACGGTCTCTATCAAAGGCGGCTAGACGACTTAAGTGATAAAAGTATTATTCTCTGACCTGTCTAATTAGCCTTTTAACACTACGATTCACATGGTGAAACGTAAACAAGTCTGGGAGTGACTAGGCAAAAATGCAGGTGCATAAAATATGCCAAATAATAGGACGATTAGTGAGGAAAATGAAGAAATAAGTCGGTAACGCAGGAGGGAGAGAACGAGGAATATAGAAGGACATACACAAATATCGCCACACACATAAGATTTTGATATGCGATAACAGAAGCTCTATGCCCATGCTGGAAGAGGTACAGTAATGATGGATGACAGTGATAAATACAAGAAGAGCAGAGAAAGAAATTATCGCTTTAAAAACAGATATGACCTGTCAATGTAAGATGTTAATACAGCACGGAAACCTGAAATTCGTTTTTTACTACATTTCATTAATCCAAATATTTACTCACTGATTCCAGGACAGCCATTTCCTTTTCGATAACAGTCTTCATCTTCATAATTTCCTTTTCGATAACAGTCGTTATCTTCATTATTTCCTCTTCGCTCTAAATGGAGCATGCGGCCTCCTCTGCAGCTCCCCCCTCCTCCCCCCCCCTTCCCCGCCCCCAGGAAACCTGCACAAAGCGTTCACATGTTATTGAATCTGTGGTTTCTGAAGGAGTTATTTTTATATAATGAAGTTGCCACCCTCATGCACAACCTCATATGAATCACCTTGTATGACGTGCCTAAGAGAGAGGTACGTCAATAAGCCAACTGCACGCTCGTTGACAAAATCCTCACCCGAATACTTATTTAGTTAGAGTACATCACACTTCATCCTCAACCGCCCTGTTGCTATAGAAGAAGCAGCGCACATGTCCTTTAACCTGATAAATCAAGCAAGCCGACCAGAAGACTCATCATTATCTTCATTCTTCTTTCATGACCTTTAAAACTTTTTCAGCCGTTAAAAATATCTTTCCCGCTGAACCCCATACAGTTTAACAAAACACATTTTGAGAAACACTGATGTACTTACAGAGACAATCCCCAGAAAAAGGAGAGAATAAAAATACGCTGGTCAGACAATATTCAGAAATTGACAGGAAAGTTCACTGCAGAGACAGAAATACTGGCACATCCAGATACATCTAGAAACAAATGTAAAGGCGTTTAATGAAGGATGGCACCCAAACTAGCAGTTAGATTATATGACGAAGGAAGGAAGAAACCTCAACAAAGACATTCATGTCATTTTAAAACAGAACAGTTAGTCAAAGATAACCATTTAGAGAATTTTATTTCTTGAATACATTAAGGTTGTAAAGAAGGTGAAATCTATCAGCAAAGACCATTTTGTGATCAGAGGAATTTCTTAGAGGTAATATATTTGTTGTAAAAAAAAAAAACACACACACCCACACAAATAGTAATACGTCTTACAAGGAGAAGGACAAGAAAAACCTACGTTGCGGCCACAAGGCCTTCGTCAGGGACAGACAAACAAGAGACAGGAGGGAAAGAAAATGAGAATTAAGTAGAGAACATGAAACTATAAAAATAAGAGAAAAAAACTCCCTTAATATTAAGTCCAGTCACATGTGAAGCAAAGCAAGATGGCTGCCACTAAACCGGAAAGAGGAAGTTAATAGTACATAAAAATAAGAAATAATGAAAACAAGGACTGGAAAAGAGTGAGAAAAAAGTAATCAATAAATAATAAATAAAATAAATAAAATGTAAATAAATAAATAATAATAATAAATAAATTTAAAACAAATAAATAAATAAATAAAAATAAAAACTAAATAAAGAAATAAATAAAATAAAAAATAATAAAGGAAAAAAATAATTTAAAAAAAAAAATTTTTTTAAATAAAATAAAATAAATAAACAAATTTAAAAAAAAAAAAAAAATTAATTAATTAATAAATAAATAAAATTATTAAATTAAAAAAATGGTAATTTAAAAAAAAAAAAAAAAAAAGTGATCGCATCAAAGTAGAAAGTCAAAATACAACAGGGACTCGATAGAGAAAGGCGTCTCAGAGAAAAGAATGTTGGGTATTCAAACCGTGTGGTTTGAGGCAACCCATAAGATGGATGAGGCGTTGTTCCTGGCGAAACCGACTGTTGGCGTCCGAGGAACAGTATCTGATGGCTGTCGCCTGGATGTCAGTGGCACCGTGGTGGTCAGGGCCATTGAAGTGGATGGCCACAGGTGCGGAATTAAACTGAGAGATGTCATAGAGGTGTCTGCAGAATCGGTCGCCCAGTCGTGTGCCCGTTTGGCCGATGTACGTAATGGTGCAACGTTTGCATATAATAGCATAAATGACGTTGCGTGACTCACATGTGAAGCCATGGGTGATGGTGAACTTGGCGTTAGGGAACGAGACTGAACGTGTTTCGATTACATACTGACATGTCTTACATCGTGTACGGTTACATGGCTTGGTTCCAAAGTGGCCATCGTTGACGGTTTTCAGACGGCTGTGGACTAGGAGGTCCCTCAAATTTTTGTCCCGTCTATATGCCAGCAAGGGTGGCTCACTAAATGCTTCCCGCGCCACTGGGTCAGCTTGGAGGAGAGGTAGGTGGCGAAACAGGATCCTTTTGACAGCAGTGCTGTGAGGGTGATAGGTCATTATTAACTTGACTCTATCAGAGGAGGTTTTCTGGCGGGGTTTGAGGGCCTCTAGACGTGAGATAGGGAGAACATGTTCTAAGGCAGAGGTAAGAACATCTTCTGGATACTGTCTGTTACGGAAGAAGTCCAACATTTCTTGTGCTCGGCATAGAAAGTTGTCATCATCTTGGCATAACCGACGGAGGCGGAGAAGTTGTGAGAAAGGCAAGGAGTCCCGACAAGCCGGAGGATGAGAGGAAGTATAAAGGAGGTAACTGTGTGCATCGGTGAGTTTGTAGTACACCGAAGTGGTGAGGTGGGGCGGAGTGATAGTGACAACAATGTCAAGGAAATTAACAGAGACAGTGGAGATGTGAGAGGTGAATTGGATCGCAGGGTGGAAGCTGTTAATGAAATTAATGAACCTAGATAGGTCAACCTCTGGCATATCGGTGAGACCTATGCCATCATCGATGTATCTATGATACATCAATGGAAAAGGTCCAGGATACTGCTGCCACACCTGATACTCCAGATAGCCCATGAAGAGTCAGGCATAACTGGGACCCATCTTGGTGCCCATGGCAACTCCACTTATTTGGTCAAAGAACTGTCCATTGAACTCAAAGGAATTGAGTCGAAGGACCAGTTCTGCAAGGCGCAGGAGAGTCTCTGTAGCGATAGAGGGGTGCGTGCGCTGGTCCAGGAAAAACCGGAAATCTCGGAGACCATCATATATTTGTTGTAGACGTGTTTTTATTTTTGTAAACATGTTACTGATAAACCATACCAGGCATACCTATCCCCAAATATTCCATATTGGTACACCTTACACCAGAGCACCTGAACAAGAAAACTAATTCCAGTGTGGAAATATATATATATATATATATATATATATATATATATATATATATATATATATATATATATATATATATATATATATATATATATATATATATATATATATATCCAATACCATAATTCCCGCCTTAAGTACGTCGGTCGGTCGGTCACATCATGCACACCGTCATTTGCGCACTTTTTTGTTTTCGAGAGAGTACATTAACTTTCAACCACAGCTAAGGGGTGCAACTGTGGTTGAAAGTTAGACAATAATTGTATTGTTTCCCTTATATGTACTCTCCCGAAAATAGAAAAGTACGCAAATGACGGTGTGCATGAACAGTTTGATTATGGAAAGAAGCCAACAACACAATTGATAAACAGTACATGAACTGGAGTTTCATCAAACTTCAAACGTTGTTCTCACAGGTAGTAAGTCGACCATGGCTTCTCAGAGGCAGTAAGTCGACCAGGGCAAGATTTAAAAATATGCACGAACAATTACGAGATATGTTGTCATAACAGAAATGTTAGTTATTTAGTCAATTTACGGTCCATTAGTTCACTGCTCCACATGCCATTTAGGAAGGTTACTCCATGTCTTCATATTTAATACGTCCATATAATTGTCACTACAAATATCTATTGACGGTCGACTGCAATGAAATGACCACAGTAGTGATAGTACGGCTGTAATACATGTAACGGAAACAACACACTAATTAAAAACCTATCAATTTTGACGGGTTATTGCTAGAATATATCAATATATTAGAACTTCTGTCTATCAGTTTGTGTCACAGTTTTCGTGTCATTGTTTCAGTGGACGCAACAACTTATTGTGGTAATGAAAGTTAGACATTAATTGTGTTCTTTCCATTGGTACCCATTTTAAAGATATATAATCCCACTTTCCCCCCTTTTTGTGTTACTACAGTTGATATTTTAAGCGACTTTTTGGGCGTCTTTGGGGTACTTCGAGTTATTTTTGAGCTACTTCAGGCGATATTTTGGGCAACTTTGGGCGACTTTAACCTACTGTGGGCAATATTTTAGGCGAATTCTGGCTATATTTTGCGGACTTGACTACTACGGTCAATATTTTGGGCTAATATGGGCGATATTTTGGGCGACTTTGGGCTACTTGTTGCGATTTTTAGGCTTCAGGCCATATTTTGGGTGACTTTGGGCTACTTCGGGCGATATTTTGGGCCATGTTGGGTAACTTAGGGCGATATTTTGGGCTACTTTCGGCGATATTTTGGACTACTTCGGGCCGATATTTTGGGCGAATATGGGCTTTCTAATCTATATTTTAGAACCGCTGTCTGCCTGAAAAAAAAGTTCAGTTAATTTCTGTTTTTACCCAGCAATGCCGGGTATATCAGCTAGTATATATATATATATATATATATATATATATATATATATATATATATATATATATATATATATATATATATATATATATATATATATATATATATATATATATATATATATATATATATATATATATATATATATATATATATATATATATATATATATATATATATATATATATATACACATATATATACACATATATATATATATATATATATATATATATATATATATATATATATTTATATATATTTATATTTATATATATATATATATATATATATATATATATATATATATATATATATATATATATATATATATATATATATATATATATATATATATATATATATACCATAGGACACACATTGAGGAAACCTGTTGATAGCATTACAAGGCAGTCCTCAGGGAAAGAGATGCAGACCTAGACCAACAAACACATGACGAAGAGAACTTTATACAGAAGTGAAAACGATGAGGAAAAAATGGAAAGAACTTGAGTTAATGGCACGTGACATGAGGAATTGGCATTTGTTTGTTGAAGACCTATGCTTCTTGGGAGGCTAAACGGTATTGGTGTGTATATATATATAAGACGCTTGACCAATGTTGACAGATGGAGAGCGATGGCATGGCTGCAGGATGATGTAGGGCTGCGAGAAGTTGCTAGGAGATTAGGAGTTGCCCACTCTGTCATACAAACTCTGCGTGATCGTTATAATGCAACCGGCAGTGTCGCAGAACTACGCAGGTCAGGACGTCCAAGGTCTACCACAAGACGGCAAGACACGCTGAGCCTTGGCTAAAATGGTAAATGTTACAAACATACCCATTGCCCGTTCCTTCCGTAAAGTGGTGAAATGTGTTCACCATAGTCACGACTTGCACGTGAAAAGCAAATTTCAGCAATGTTATCAACAGGCTTTGCCATAGGAAGCATTTTCAAACATGCATTATTTCCCTTTCCACCACGTGCATTTGATTGACCTTGTAGGTACACACACGTAAACAGATTTGATTTATTGTCAGATTAACAAACATTGTTTAAGCATGCAACAAAATGCAGCAAAACTTTTTTGACTGAGTTTTCAGGTTTAAAAAAAAAAACAGCTTAGTTGAAATGACCTAAAAATTGAAAGTGGCCTTTAACTTTTTTTGAGCAGTATATATATATATATATATATATATATATATATATATATATATATATATATATATATATATATATATATATATATATATATATATATATATATATATATATATATATATATATATATATATATATATATATATATATATACTTACTTACTTAGTCGTTCCCCTTCTACCGTGAGGTGTAGAGGTTTGGAAGAGAGAGCGCCAGCCTATCCTATCGGCTGTCTTCCTCCTGGCCTGGTTCCATTCTAGTCCTCGATCCTTCAAAGATTGTCTAATGTTGTCCTCCCATTGTTCACATATATATATGTGTGTGTGTGTGTGTGTGTGTGTGTGTGTGTGTGTGATAAGGCCATAAAAACACCCCAGAGGCCCCCTCAAGTTCATGTCATATTTATGTGTTTAACGCCCATATATTTTCCATGTGCGCGCTCCAACGAGTACGCCAGCCCACATGACTACGCGAGGGCCACAATAAAGCCCCAGCCCACGTGACTGCGCGAGCCCTCATCGCTGGCGTGTGAAAAGTCTAACGCAGGAGAAGCTGTCAGTTTGGTGAGATTCGCAGTAGAGGCAAGATATGAGACGGCAAAGACCTTTTTCGCAAGAGCGGTCCAGATGAGAAAAACGAAGTTAGGCGCGCCCTGTGTGGGTAGAAAATGAACAAAGACATGACACATGAGTTGGATTTTAAAGCAGATTAGTATTAGTGTTCCGTAGCTTTAGAATTATATTCAGCGTGAATCTGTTCTAATGTTTGAGAAAATAGATAGATGTGTTTCCTAATGAGATTTCTTTTAGGACATTATAATTAGTTTTAAAGTTATAGATGAGTGAAAATATATGTGGATAGATTTTGCTAGTGTTAAGTCCAGATTGCGGCTGTAAGGATATAGTAGGAACCTATTCCATTCTTGAGACCGGGTAGAAAGGCAAATATAGAAGGAACCTATTTCATACATGGAACTGGACAGAGATTATATCAGGGACTGAAATTTAGATATTTGCTAGTGCCAAGGTGGCAGCCAGGGCAACGTGTTAAATGTGCATAAAGATGACGCATGTGAGCGACAATAACATTTTTAGTTACCACGTGCTATACGCCCTATGATGTTAAGTTGTTTATTATTTGAGAGCGCTGTGGGCTTATTATAACGTTTGCTAGTTTTTTAAGTCAAGAGTAATTTTATTTTATTCTTTGATGTAAGGGTAATTTAGTGTATTTCACGATAATTGATTATAATTCTACTGTATATCTTTAGTGGGTTACTTTGAGGTGAGGATAGTCATTTAGATTTCTGATGAGCGCAATGCCACTCCTTTGTGCGTAAGGCACTTTGGGACAGAGGTGTTTCTCTGTTTGCTCATTGCGGAGCATGGAAACACCAATGCAGCTGGTGTCCATCACAAGCCCACAAGAAGCATTTTTATGCTATTGCAGTGGTTGTTTCGGTAACGATGTGTTTCATATGATGAGTTCCCAATCTCATCAGTCGGCATATACGACCTGCCTCAGAGTGCAGGGACGAATATTGAGATGGATCAGTTGCGAGGTGGTGGTTTATGCTCATTAATGAGAGTATTCGTTGTACATATAGTTTAATATTATTTTACGCATATTTCATTATTATTTAGTTATTGTTATGTGTCGGATAATTTATGAGAGCACGTGGGTCCGCTTGAGAACAAATTATGTCTCTTCTCGCTCCTTATGGAGCATATGGCCACCAGTGTGGCTGGCCTCCGCATGGAGACCGCACAAAGCATTCAGATGCTCTTGCAGTAGTGGTTTCGGTAGCAATCTGTGTTACATGGTGAGATTGCCAGCCTCATGCACAACACCATACTAGTCTGATTAGACGACATGCATGGGCTGAGTGTGTGTGCATGATAGTTGAATGTTTCAGGTAGCGTGGAAGAAGGACAGTTGACAGGTGAGAGCATGGTGTTTCTCATTATTTAACTATTATGATTTTAACTAGTCGGTGCTTTGTTTGCGTTTCAGATTAGCAATTGAGCACTGGCTGGGTGTTTTGTTTGTTTGGTTTGTTTGCTTACTTGTTTAATGTTTGTTCATTAGTTTGCTTTGTGGGTTTGGGTCACTGACAGGGTTGTATGAATAAATACAGCCCCTGCCTTAGAATCAAGAGTTTTATTGTTGTTCGGGTCGGTGCGAGTGTGCAAGAAAGTGATCACATATCACAACAGCATCATCATCTCTCACCCACCCTATCACATACACACACACACTTATATATATATATATATATATATATATATATATATATATATATATATATATATATATATATATATATATATATATATATATATATATATATGAGAAACACTATAAGCTAAATACATAATGATGGTAATTATGAGTAGGATTAAATTATTGGAAAATAAGCAGAAGAATTAAAAGAGAATAGTTGAGAAAAGTAAAGACAGGAAGGAAATAAGTTGTTACAGAAGCAGCCGAAAAATTAGGAAAGTGACAGTGTTAACGACGAACCTTGTAGCCAGGAAAATTTAACAACAGTACCGAAAACCAGACGACACAAAACAACTAAATTCCATACTTGCTTATTGGAAAAATTATTCAATAGGTGTGTGTGTAACAATCATCATCATCAGACTTCAGCTACCCAAGAAGCATAAAACTTTAACAAACTCATGCAGGTGTCTCTGTCCTGTGCCATCAGTCCACTGTCTGTCCATGTATTCTTCATTTCTTTCGTGTCTGTCTCGAATTCTCTTTTCCGTTCGTTCTTCGTTGTTTTTCTATCTCTCGTACCCTCGGGATTTCAGAACAAGTCTTGTAATACTATCAGTATGTTTCTTCACTGTGTGCCCTATCCATCAGTCAATCAGTACTCTTTAGCTCCGCACGGAGCATAGGCCTTCGACAAACACATACCAAGTCCTCCTGTCACGTGCCATCAGCTCAAGTTCTGTCCAAGTTCTCCTGTCATTTCCTAACATCTCAGGGCCTTTTCTCCAAGTTTTTTCTTTTTTTGTGTGGTTTTCCTGCCTCATTTCAATCCTTGTTTCTACCCACCCATTTTTGAAATTTCTGTAACTTTATTTGTTTGTTGTTTATTTGTTGTTCTCCCATGTTGTGTTTCAGTTCTTCAATGTAATGAAAGATCCTCATGCATTTGGTTTTCTTATTTTGATATCATCAGGGGTCGGAGTGGATAAAAGTATCGCGCCCCCCTCTAATTCTAAAGGTACCGGGTTCGGTTCCTAGTAATGGGGAATATATTTGATGGAAATTTTTTCAGAACCAATAGGTACTTAAGATGCCTTATTGCCCCCTAATCTAATGGATAGGGAGATCGGATGCCTGGCCTCCTCGAATAAGGTAAAGGTAAAGATCCCGTTACACGCCCATGATTCATATTGGGAATATGGTGTCAGGTCCATATTTTCTCGACCATCGGCACACTGGTGGTGACGTGGTCAGCATCACGCCGGCCGCCTTAACCTTCCCAGAGTTGCTCTGGTACCCAATTGGGGCTGGGTCCACCCAGGAGCCGTTTGCGGCCTAAAAAACTCCCACCTCATCTGGGGATCGAACCATGGACCACTGAGCTAGGAATCCAGTGCACTAACCATTATGCTACCGCGGCTCCCTTCCTCGAATAAGGGCGAAATAAATAGGCGGTCTCTTGTGCATGGTGGAATGAAAAGGGGGGGGGGGTGGGTAGAGGATACCTGATTTTGTGTCAGGAAACCCAATATTCAGGAGGGAATTTGTTTCTCTCTTATTTCATGAGAATAGTCGGCGGTACCAATTGGAGGTACTATGTGTGGAACAAGTGAGTGGTATAAGTGGCCTGCAGTAAAAGCTAGACTCCTTCAGCAGTCGGGTCTTAACAGGCGCTGATCCATCTTCGCAATTACTCCACGATACTACGAGGAACGTGTTGCGGCCACCAGACTTGACCAGTGACGAGTGTGAACAAGTCTACAACCTTAAAAATAACAACCATTGGCTGGAGCAGAAATCAACCGACATTTTACTGGCAGTTTAGTACCCATTCAAAGCTGCCAAGTAAACTCTATTTTCAAGTCAAAAGACATTTTCAAATCAGACCATCACATATGAAGAAGTTTTAAAGACTATCTAAATTCACACCACTCTTATTTATTTTACAATTGCTAACGATAATTGACTATTAAATTTTGTTATCTGTAAATATACACATTTATAGTTGGTTTAGTCGTTTTGAGTGAACTGCACCCGTATGTCTCAGTCATTTTAAACAGAGCTATTTAAGTAAAATTTTATCAGAACAAGTTAAATCCTAACTCATAGAAGGTCGGGAAAGATAAAAAGTTTACACGACCTGGATCTTATCTGCCGGTGTACTTGATTTCTTTAAATTCCTATGAGGCTTCCTAGAATTGAAGCACCATTCTTCAATTCACATCTCTGCCAAGAGTAATCTTGAGCGAAAGGTAGACACCTTTGAAGTCCCACAGTAGATACTCTGAATTTCGGCTATCGTTGGACCATCCCTGCAGAGCAAGGGGAGTAAATCCCGTGACAAGAGCCATACATAGAACTTGACTGTTGAGTTGATGATTCTTATTTCTCGTGTTGGACTTGATTTCTCGTGATCTCAATTTATTTCCGAATGCAACTAATGTTCCCCTCGCCTTTTGTATTCTTATTTGAAATGAACAGGAAAATAATAATCATAATAGTAGTAGTCATGATAATAATTATAAAATGTAACGACAAATATAGAAGTTCAATAGTTGAACAACGGGACAGCAGAAATTATAGAACGCACCAAAAATAATATTTACAGCTCCTCGACATAACACTTGATGATGCTAGTTACGATGGTGTGTTTATAATGACAATACATAAGATGAAAGTCGTAAAATTTCTAAAATGTAAGTAGTCTGCTAAGTGATAACATTCTACATTTAACAATTATTTTAGAATCGTAATAAAACGAAAATAATGAATTAAAAAATACTTTTAGCACTGAAAGAAAAATTGAAAGTATCATTTTGTGAATAACAATAAAACAAAGTTAACAAATTATTTATCACCACTTAGTGGGTTAGAACAACATCATATTTGTCACACATTTTTATGGCCAGTATGTTTCGAGCAAAAACACGTCTTGGATTTACATAGGTCACTGAACAATAATATGCGCTACTAACATTCATGACAAATGTTGATGTTTATTAGTTAGTTTATTAATACTTCTGGCAGGAAATCACTAGTGCGAGGATACAGACTTTACGTCTAAAATGTTTAGTACAGGCACTATATAGGTCTATTTGACTAGGAGGAAATTACAACTGGTCATTGGCAGTTCACTGCGTATTTGGCTTTCAGATCAGTTTCGAGTGTATGTGATTAGATATGAGTTATAATGTTGAGTAGATTCTGTAGACGAATTTTTATATATTTTAATGCAAGACGATTCCTCAAATTGATTCCCAAAAAACATTGCAAAATGATTTTCACTCGTTGGTCTTTTCAGGCCATAATTTTTTTTCTAACTAATTTTCTTACATTCAAATACATTGTGCTTTCCTCCTGAACCTTTTTTTTCCTGGACATTATTCAGTCTTCTACCAATTGCTTTTAAGTATTTTATTAATAGTAGTAGTCTCATTCAAGAATTGTCAACTCAAATGACAAGACAATCTTATTGTATGGCTCTGGAACATGCAGAGCAATAATAATAATAATAACAACAAGCCAAATGCTACCGACTTTCCTAAATGAGTGCTTGCGGTGAATAGAAAGATTGAAATAGTATGACATGGTCACCAATGTAGAACTGATGACAAGAACCAGACAAGTGCCAGTGGAACAAGAGATGAGAAAACGACGCTGCAATGGATAGGACACACGTTGAGGAAGCCCGTTGAGACATAAATGAAAATGTTGAAAAAACCTTGAGCTGATCACACGTGACAGGAAGCATGTGTTTGTTGAAGGTCTATGTTCCTTGGGGTTAATTAATGAATGAAGTAATCTCCTCCAGTCATAACTGACTATGGGAATGCACCCCTGGGGCGATAGTCCTCAGCTGCTTTTTTTCTAGTGTTCCTTTCGGCGTGTTATTTTCTCTTCTGCTTGTTGTGGAAGCTTCTTTTCGTCCAATCTGAGGTGGCTCCGTAGGGGGCATCTCCACTTTGTGCGATCGGCAGCTTCATCCTCCCAGGTTCTTGAATTTATATCCATTGCCTTCATGTCTCTTTTGTGCACATCTTTGAACCTAAGCTGCGATCGCCTGGCCGTTCTTTTGCCATCTGCCAGATGTCCGTAAAAATATATGTGGAGATGGGGCCATCTTCCAACGGCGGACATGGCTAAGCCAGCGTAGTCTACGCTGTCTAAGCAGTATATAAACGATTTGAAGGCCAGCACTTGACATCACCTCAACATTTGCCACTCTGCCTTTCCACTAATTACCCATGAAGTCGCGTAAACTCTGTAGATGGAAGGTGTTCAGTCTTCCTCTCTTTAATACAGCCTTTCGGCTCAGTATTCCATTCTGTCCTTTAGCCCTTGAGTAAGATCTGCAACTGTTGAAAGCTTGTGGGGTCAAGTATAGCCTTGTTGTTCCCCATTTCCATGCTTTTCTTCAGTTTTTGTGGCAGCATTTAACTCATGCGTGCTCTTGCCGCCATTACTTGTCAGAATTTTTCACTTACGTTTTTGTTCTTGTGTGAAGTATCTGCTAGTTTGAGCCTAAGAAGATTTAGGATTTAGGTAATATTATCTGTTCATCTTTCTCTTTGTCTTCCTCGTGCTCTAAAACTATCCTTATAATGTCAAATGTCACCACAAGATAATTGGGGTAGCTTTCTTCCTTGATCATGGTTGTCCCTAGGTGTATGTTCTCTGTAACTACTTCTAAAGCCTTGAGTATTGCTACTAATTCTGCCCTTAAGCTAGTTGTTTTTCTTGTTACTTTGTATCTTTTTTTAATTTTTCATTTCGGAATCACTATTCCTACACTTAGTTGTTCACCGTCATATGTGGACCCATCTGTATATATATAGTTAAGTGTTATCTATGTGTCACGAAGTGGTTTTAAAATTTTAAAGTTTGTCTGAGTATATAGACAAGGCACTAGTTATGAGAAAGTCTGAGAAGATAGATTTAGATGAGAATGACAGTGAATGTGGAAAGATGAAACTTATCTGTCTCACCACCTCTGACTACCAGAAGGAGATAAGGTTTCACTAAGTCCACAGACACAACTATACAGACAATCATATAATTACAGTATAGTTAAAGATGAACCGATCCAGTGTACATATTATATTTTATTGAAAACAACAAATCAAATCCACAGTAAACAAAATAACGTGCGAGTTCGCACCACCTGAAAAAAAGAACGATTTAAGTGAAAGACACCATATAAACAACCCCCCCCCCCCCAATTCCCCACTCTCCGTTCACACTTGCATGAACAGAATTAAAGGTTAAATAAATCTACTCGGTGGGGGTCTCTTACTAAGAGCCACCACTCCTGTCTACACTATATTATCTAACTAACACTCTATCCCAATGAAGGTGGAGAACGAAATAACTACTGTCTCAAGCGCTCTGTCCTACACAGTCGATTCCTACACCACGAGCACTGCTACACTACTGACTATGCAGCGCTAACTCAGAGGCTGTCCTCTAAATCTATCAATCTGACCCTACTGGTCCCAGCTATTTTCTCTCTCTCTCTCTACTCAGTCTTAATTCAGTGACTTGCTGACGCTACTGTCAACTTCTGAGGATCTGATGAGTTGCTGCTCCATCACTCCCCTCTTCTTGGTTGCAGTTTGGAAAGGTATGTTTTCCCTATCTCCTTTCCGGTATACTGATACCGAGGGTCTGGTTCTCTACAGCGATATGTTGTGGCCGAAGGCTGTAGTTGTTTTCTCGGCTTTATTATGGCCGGATTAGAAGCACAAGGCAACGCGCTTATTTGGTGTACTTTAACCAGCTAAGAGCTCCTGATTTAAGAAAACCGTTCCCGCTGAGGCATGTGCCCTCACTGCAAGAGAAGATCTCCTTTCTTTCACTGGTGCAGACGTACTGGGCGCCGGTACTAACGCGTACCCAGTTATCTTCACCTCTGGCGATGTCTCGAGCCTTCTAATTCTGAGAAGGAAAAATACCGTGGTAAGTTGTAGGGGCAGTCTACAGCCTTCCCTATGTGCCGTGACAATGCTGTAAAACGAAAAAAATAACATCTATACAACAAGTCTAAAATATTCTCATCCCTAACACATAAACACCCTAACTTAATACATCTTCCCTACTCATAAATCTACACACACGAAATACACAGATATTTATGCCCACGGGTCAGACTAATCTACCGTCCCCTATCTCTCTCTCCCGCACCATCGTAAAGAGCTGTCTGGTAGAAAAACCCCAGACACTGGCTGACCTGAATCTTTTGTGCTAGTTTGTCCCACCGGCGTCACAACATTGCATTCACCGCAAGCTAAAATCCCCTGTATAATTCCCCGGCCCTACTTCTTATGGACTGACCCGGGAAGGTATCAATTAACACAATTGTGTTTATACACCATCTAGGTAATATTAAATCCCATCTCAACCCTTTGCGTTCTGACTACAAGCCCAAATAACACAAATAATTAAATACGCACACCACCCGCGTATATACACTACAAATTATCAAAATCACATTGAGGTTTTCACGGACCTCATAATTACATTAATACAGAGCTCCCGTTTATCTAAACACTCAACCTCACACAGTTAAATTATCTCAAAAAGCCGCTACACACATCCTAGACTTGCTTGCTTATACATAGAAAAATTATAGACACAGTTTCTATTTTTTTGTATAAGATAACAATTGATGACACTTCTAACTAATAAAAATTACTTTTACTCCCAGAAGAAACTAACGTGCTAAGCTCTTATATAAAACAAACTTACTACTACGCTAATTAAGTTATACACATAACCAAATACCAAATATCTCGCGTAGTGCAGACGATATACAAACTGGCGCTTTCGTCACGACTGAATTTCTTGGGACCAGAGAGCTCTACCAGATTTTGATGCGAAATATATAGTAAAATTCTGATGCAATAATAGACGCGCTGTGAGTCATCGCATCGCGTCTCTCTCTCTCTCTCTCTCTCTCTCTCTCTCTCTCTCTCTCTCTCTCTCTCTCTGTGGAACCACTTTCGGCCGACCTGTTGACCTATTATATTCATGCACATAAATTAAATCTGACCTCAGCCAATGATATCTTAACTAACTTATGACTCATGTTTGACCGAGACAAAAATCGCAAAATATTCCTTGCTCACATAATACGTAATAGTAACACGCTGACCTATTGGCAGACCGGAATAATTTTATTGGTTGCAGCGATAATATGGGTCGTGGTTCTCCCCCCATCCCTACAATTAAACAGGGTAGATGCGGGTGTTCTATTTCTCCTAACGTCTGAAAAATTAACCCAGCCTAATAATTCTGAACTTAAACGCCTAATGAAATAAATGAACGCAATTAATTACAGAGAGAAGAAGACTGGGGCGAATTGAAATAAAACCCACAGTAACTCCTCATAAATGAACGCAAATAATTACAGAGAGAAAAAGACTGGGGAGAGTTGAAAATAAAACGTACAGTAATGTGACGTACGTCTAAGTATGACAAATGAATTTCCCTGACTCGATGGATGATAACAGAATATTGGCCTCTCATAACTTTAGAACCCCTGATCATCTGTTGTAACTATTACCGGCATGCAGCGGTACCATCAAAGAACAGGCTGATCTTCAGAATTCAACGTGGAGCGGCCGCGATCTAAAGAATCAGGAACTTTCAGCTCACAGAGTTAGCTTCTCGGGAAATTTTCGCACTCTTATGCGAGCAGCCTAAGACGGAAGGAAATCGGTAGACCGGGGGAATCGTAGGAATTGCAACGGTTAACACCACGGCGAGGTATCTCGAATTTTGCTCAAGTTCAAGAAAGGTGCGAAAATTTAACACGCCCCATTCAAGTTACATTCGAGAAGTATAAATAGAGAACTCCGAGAAACTGCATTTTATCGTTCGCTCTGACAGAATCCTAGTTGCACTAGCATAGTTGGATTCCTGCTGGATTTCATCTACTTTCGTGACTATTGGAGTGTATTCTTTCTGTGCAGACGGTAATTTATACAT